>JAQFXP010000802.1:0-24382 GCA_034693685.1 Belba bartosi
TCAGACGTCATAAGACATCACATGATCTGACGTCATAAGACATCACATGATCTGACGTCATAAGACATCACATGATCTGACGTCATAAGACATCACATGATCTGACGTCATAAGACATCACATGATCTGACGTCACATTCATTGATACCATTATTATTACCATTACTTTCGTTCGAATTAAGTGAACAAAGAATCGAAAAATCAATTTCCGTTTCCGCCAATTGACGTCCTTTTGACGATAATTCCCGTAATTGTCCGCAATTTCCCGCAATTACTCCCGTTTTCGCAGTCTCTATGGAAACGCAATTAAAGCGTAAAAACAAAACAAAATAACAATAACTTTATTATTACTTCTGTCGTCGATGTCGTCGTTGTTGTCGTTATTATTATTAGTGTTTTGTTGTAATAATGATTGACAGAAGACGACAATCTGATTGAGTCGTTGTTGTTCAGCGCGTTCTTCGCTTTGCGCGCGAATTCTCTCCAATTTATGTCTTTTTAAATCGCAATTCAATTCTTCGAATATTTTCGACATTTTATTCGAATTTTTATTTCATTTTTCAAAATCGAAACTAAAATATAAACAAACAGTAAATGACGTCACAATCGGTCTAAAGGGCGTAACCTTTAACCTTAAACATATGGAAGAGCGAGATCTGATATAATATTCCGCGAGATATCAGTTCAACATTTTTCGATGTCTTTATAATTAGAGTTAAAAGAAATAAATTGTTTTAGAAATCAATAATTATCTCATTTTTAACCCTTTTTTGTCCTTTTATTGCATTTTTTCCGTTAATTATCTCTTTGATCGCCAGATGTCGTAAGTGTTTGCTTAACGACGAAAGTTTGGTTGTTATGGCAACAGATGTCAGCACTGGATCCGATTGTTGTTTTCAAATTGAAGACAAAATGAATGAAAAAATGAATTTTATGTCAAAAATCAAATTAAAATCGATTTCTAATTAGTTTTTGAAATGAAATGAATTAATGATTAAATGATTTAATGATTTTTATTAAAAAGTTTTTCTAAATTTATGCGAAATTTAGGCGAAATTTGTGAAAGAATTTTGGGTCGAAATGAAGAATGAATTCAAACATTAATTGTAATTCGAATTCAGGAAAAAAGTCAAACAATTTGGAGACAAAACAGAATCAGAATTCACAACAGAATCAGAATCGCGAGACTGAGAAGACTCGACAACTCATTGACGACAAGAAGTCGACTGAAGCGACAGATAGACGACAGACGGACGACGAAATGCGAAGGGTTTACATCCGAGCGCCGCCTAATCGACATATTTCCGATATAAGACACGTGACTAACAAAAGGTGACAAAAGGCGACACCAATTGAGACGACAGTTGCGACGACGAGACGACACAACACGACGACCACCGCTGGCCTGTCGTCGACACCAATACCAATACCAATGGCTGTCATTGTTGTCGTCAAAAACGCTTCCTTTGACTCGAATTCTCATTTTTCACTCATTTTTCTATTGAAATAAAAATTTTAATTAATTGTAAATAAATGTAAAAAAGAAAAAAAAATTTGAAATAAAAACGATTTAAAAGTTTCAAAACAAACAAAAATCTCGACGTAATTGATGTAATGTGTGTCGTGTTGTGTCGTCATTGATGACGTGTCACGAGTTTTGAGTCGTTTTCAAAATGTCTGCAAAAATAGTGTTTTGTTTTGCGATAAATATCTCGCGATTTGTGTCGTAAACAATGGATCCAAACGCCGCACAACTGCCGTTCGACCCGACGCCGGCCGCATCGGTTAGTCTGGCCTGTTGTCAGTCATTATGTGATTTATTAAAAGAGTTACCGCTTCCGCAACCGACGACTAATTCTCTGTCGTCTCGTCTGTCGTCAAACCCATTCAATAGCTCTTCACTGATTGGACAGAATTTTGCGTTAATTGAGAGCCAATTAGAGAATGCGTTAGAAATAGCGAAACAAGAGTTAAATGAATTGGTTTTTACCGAAAGTGTCGTCACATCTGTCGCAACACAACAACACATTCCTAATCAACCAATTGTGTCGTCAGTGTCGTCAATGTCGCCAATTGTACTTCAATTGTCATTAAAAGGAGTTTTTGTTAATCAAAATATAAGAATCGACGCAAACAATTGGAATCAATTGGAAGCGAATAGTTTGGAGACAATTGAGCCGTCGATTAGAACTCAATTAGAATTTAACGATAATTTGAAATTAATCGATGAATTGCATAACGACTGCAACGACACCAATGACGACGACCCGGACGTCAAGTATTTCGTTCATTCGAATAGTAGTTCACAAGATTTGGACGACAATGACGTCAATGAGTTGTCGTATTCGTCGTTAGGCGAGAGAGTCAAGAGTCGACAGCGACTGCAACAACAACAACAACAACAACAGAATGCGACGCCCAGTGCCGTCTCTGTCGTCGCGACCGTCGCCACAGTTGACAACAGTCATAGCAGTCGACGACAACACGAAGACATTGTCGTCGTCTCGACTAACAGTTCGATCACTAATGCAATCAATAATAGCTGTTCTGTCGTCGAATCGAATCAACGACACGAACGACAGGAACGACACGAACGACACGAACGGACGACAAAAGTCCAAAAAACGCAATCAAAAGAATCGTCAAATCGAAGCCATTCTTCGTCTCATTCTTCGCACAAAACAAGTCATTCTTCGAATTCAAATCATAATTCGTATCACAATTTGCAAAATAAAGACAGTTTAGTGTCGTTTGAATTGATTGTAAATAAACTAATGACTGATTGCGTGAACGACAACAACGACAGCGAAGACGACTCAAACGACGCGCATAAGAACGACATGTCTTTTGATTTGAGAATTGATTTAAAAGAATTGAATTTATTAATGTCTTTGTCGTCAAAACTAAAACATTCGAATCGAATGAAAGATTTAGAACAAAAGATGTCAACGAAGTTATCGACATTTCTATCACTTCTAACCAATAAAATGATTGTTTGGTTTTCAAAATTCAAAGAAAATGAAGAATTTTTAAATCAGACGACAGATAATAACGACAGAGAATGTGAGACGACGTCGAGTGACGACAACGTCTTTTGGCAATTATTGATTAATGCGTCAAAAATGGCGCTAAACGTAATGACATCAAAGGGTATGTCGTCTCGTGTCGTATTGTTTGAAGAGTTATTAGAAATAGTTATAAACTTTTTATCACATAATTTAAATTCTAAAACTCATGTGTCGTCTAAGTCGTCGTCTTCGCCGTCAAAGAAGACGTCAAACAAGACGTCAGCAGTACTTCTGACGACAAGTGCGACAAAACGACAAGTGACTCATTGGACAGAATTATTAGAATTATTATCAGAATATTTGACTCAAAATAAGTCATTAAATGATTCAATAATTCTAATGAAAACACGAATTGCAATGAATTCTCTATTTTTAAATGCAAATGAATTACAATTAGTTTCGACTCAATTATTGTCTCAAATATTTAGAGAATATTCTAAACATCGTTCGAGTATTCTTGAAGAATTATTACAATCATTTCATAGAATTCCATTTAAATATTCTTCAAATTCTAATTCAAATAATTCTATGAATAATAATAATAATAATAATTCAAATAATAATAATAATAATAATGTTTTAACAAAATTATTGATTTGTTTAACAAATTCTCTATTTTTATGCGAAAAAAGTGTTAAAATATCGCGAGAATTGCTAACAAAACAATTAACAGAATGTTTAGCAATAATTTCGTCGTTTTTGTCGTCATTTATAAAGAAATGTCTTTCGCAGTCGTCGTCTTCGAGTGACGTCGACTTAAAAGCAATTTTTGATAATTTATTAAATGATTTATTAAATTGTCTTTATTTTCCGCAAACGATATCTTCTCTTCTTTTAATACAAATTCTCACAAAACTATTAATTAATAATTTAAATAATCAAAACTCAAAAAGTGTCTCGTTACAATTAAGACTTAATTCAATTGAATTTTTAGCTAATATTTCATCAAAATTTGCAAAACTTTTATCACAAAACAAACAATTGAAAGACGAGACAACAAAAACATTAAATCAATTATTGGGACGACAGTCAGACGACACAACGACAACAACGACGACAACAGGTGGCAAGTGTCGCAAATCGGATCAGAAGCTCGAGATATTGAAACTTTTGAATCAATTTCTGGTTTCGGAACGACTTTTTGCCGAAAAAATGATTTTAAGTAGTCTTTGGATTAAAGAGAAACCTATTGTTGAAATCGAAGCGAAATTCTTTACAATTTTGAATACAAAGACGTCTGACGACAGTCACGACATTATTGCCGAACCGATAGACGCGACGACAGCTCAACTATTTATTAAATGTCTTGAATTGAATGAATTTGCAACAATTGGTCGACTCTTTGATGCGTCACTATCTCACGTCACTTCTTCACGTAATATATATTGTTTTGTATTATATATTGTGTTATATATCTATTTGTATTGTTTTTTATTGTTTTTTGTTGTTTAGTGTCGTTGACGACAAATACGACACAACGGAGTCGTGCGATGAAGTCTTTGGCGCAGATTCTGGTCAACTGTACGCTCGAGAAATCGAGTCAATTATTATCGAGGGGTGATCTACAGATTGCAATGCGTAATGCATTATTGGATGCATCGACTTCTGTTCGCGAAGCAACAATCGATCTGATTGGTCGGTTTGTTCTCCAATCAAAATCTCTGGAATTATGTGAAAAATATTGTGAATTAATATCCGAAAGAATTCTCGACACAGGAGTTAGTGTTAGGAAAAGAGTTATTAAGATATTACGCGATATTTGTATTGAATTTCCGGAATTCGCAAAATGTGGAGAAATTCAATTACGAATAATAAAGCGCGTGAATGACGAGGGGGAAGGCATTCGACGTCTGGTTCTCGAGACGGTTCGCGATCTTTGGTTTAAGTCATTATCGGAAACAACTTCTCCAGAGATTACGTCATATAAAGTGATGTCACTTTTGCACGTGATTTCAGTTATGCTTCAAACAGAAGGAACAGTCGATTCTCTACAAACACTAATCGAACAAATTGTCAAAAGTGAACATCTCGTGAGCGCTGAGATTATTGTCGATTTGTAAGTATATATAAAAATATATATTAAGTTTTTTTTCAATTAATATACCGATCCCTCACTCTATCTCTATCTGATAGTGTGGTAGCGCGTGTATTGACAGCACCCGAGCCATCAATAGGTTCGGCTGCGACTGCGCAAAGAAGTCGAACTCTAATGAGTTTATCAGCGATTCATTTGGTTTGGATTTTCGCACAAATATCACCTAAACTGCTGTCAAAACATTGCGATTCTCTTCAATCGCTATTATCTCTGAATTGCGATACTTTAGTTGATATACATCTGAGAAATAAATTAATCCAATCTTTAGAGAAGATTCTTCATTCGGTATCTAATCCTTCGCAACAACTTATGTGTCGTCTCGAAGAAGATCTAACGAAACAAATACTTCAATCTTCGGCTCATATTCTTCCGAATTCTGTTAAATGTCTTTCAGTTCTGATACGTCTTCACACAAATAATCATAAATTATCTTCAGATCTCTTCCATAAGTTTAAACAATTACTTTTAGTCAATATCGCGCCACAAATCCCCTCTAATTCTTCTAAACCGAAATTATTGCGCGCGATATACTCTTTGGGACTCTTTTTAAAACATTTTTCAAAAACATTTGATTCGAATTCAAAAGAAGTTATTTTAGAAAAAATATTATATTTAATCGAAACTAATATTCAGACGAATGGCACGAGACTACAGCAACAGATGACGACAACCACTACCGATGCGACGACACCGACGACAATGACGACGACGACGACGACACCGACGACAGGAGACGACAATAAAGATCTGATCTGTCATTGTATAACATCTCTTGGATTTATTATCGAATCTGATCCGAAGATATGTCTTAAGCCTAAAGTGACAGAACTATACGAACGCATACTTCAGATGAATGAGAATTCTTGCTCTCATTTCGACTCTTATTGCGTTCAAGTATTGAATAATTTTCGAAACTATTTATCAGAATCTATAGAAACAGACGAAGAGTTGAATAAATCAATTGAATGGTCACGTGAATCACTTAAACAAATGGCTAATGAAGAGTTCGACAGCTCGAGCATTCAATCGCAGATTATTCAGACTTATCTCAATCTACTTCTCGACAAATCTCTTTCTGCGTCTGCGCAGATACGTCGCGTCGCGTGTAATGTCATTCACGTGATTCAGTCGGGCGGACACGTGCACCCGCTTCAGCTCGTGCCACATCTTATTGCTATGACGACAGATGACGAACAGAACATTCGGTCGCGCGCTGACCACGTGCTCAAGGTTTGTTTGATTATATGGTAATTATTATTATTAATATTAATATAAATATGAATTTTGAAAATTTATAGGAAATTGAGCGCAAATTTCATGGTTTTGTTGCAATGAAAGCGCGCGCAGGCATTCAATTTGCAATTCAATTATGTGCGAGACTCAAGTGTCGCGGTTTCCGTCTCGACGACAGCACCGGCGACGTCACCTCACGATTGGCTACTTTGTATCACGTGATCTGTACTAATGTATGCAATTATACAAATATTGTTTAATAATTTGAATTATTTCTAAAATATAATTATATTATATTATATTGTAATTTAGAGACAATCCCGAAGAGGTTTTATTCAACAATTATTAAGAAATTTTGAAATTAATTCAAATCATTTTGAAGACGACGTATCCGAACATCAGAATAGTTCGACGCTATCGTCGTCGGAGTCGTCGTCTTTGGGCGACAACTATTTGGGCGACACTTCGACGACAGACTGCGATAAAATCCAATTAATGTTCGAAATGGTTCTCTTCTTTCCATTTAATGTTTTCGATGAAATATTATATATTTTACAACAATTGGAATGCATTCAAAGCGTGAACTCAACGCATACGTCACACCTCTTCACAGAATTATTCCATTTCTCGACTGAAGAGGAATTAGACGACAAATATGACGACAATTACGACAATTTTGCGCGAGAACTCATCGAAGAGAAGGCGGAGCTAATAATGTGCAAGACTTCATTGTTGCGTCAAATACATTCTGCGCTTAAATGCGTTTTTTTGGTGACATTTCTGAGAAAACTCTTAAAAGAATTTTATTTAATAAAAGACGAAAAGATTTTAGAATATTCTCCAAATGAACCGAAAGTTTGGGAAAAACCTATTCATAGACGACAGGTGGCGACACTTACTATATATTATATATATATTAATAGTAATTATATTTGTATTTGTATTAATAGATCGAAACATCGAATTTGAATGAAATCCTTTTGAGAGCGAATCCGAACCCAAACCTCATTCGTTCGTCTGATCTGAAGATTGAGGAACTATTGGAAGAGTTTAAACGATTTAAATTAGTTTCTTTGACCTCAACTGACAGTCAATTAACGCAACAATTGATTCAACAAAAACTGTTTTCAATTCAAAAAAAACCTCAAATTGAGTCAACACTTAAACAATCGATTACTTTGATTAGTATTGACGCCAACGACGGCATTGACGACAGCCGACGACGACTCGGATCGGCCGACAACAGCGCGACGTCAGCGCCAATAGACGATCTGAATGACAGCGAAAGGAAACGACTTCTCGACTCGATTCGCAAGACGTCGTGTCAGGTGTCGCTCATTGATATTGGAATCGACCCAAAGATTATCAATAAAAGGAAGACATCTTGTGTTACGTCACGAGAAAAGACTCACAAACGCAAGAGAGTCCGCATCAGTGACTCCGACGACACCAGTGATGACGACGTCGTTCGGACGACAGACGACGACTCCAACGATAGACAGTCGGACGACAGCGACCGATAGAGACCGATACAGTCCGATAGAGTCCGATAGAGACTTCCATTGATTTGATTTCGTATTTCATTCAATAATTCATTTATTCAATTGAAAAATCAATTGTTTTGTAAATAATTGTAAAAAAAAACAATTCATAAAAAAAGTATAAATTCACAAAATTTTTATTTAAATTATTACAACTTTTGTCTCAATTTCTATTAAATTAATAAAAAAAATAATTTTTTAAAATCTGTTTTCAATTAATTGTTTTATTATTTTTGGAAAATATTTACAGAAATTAAACGAAAAATAATTGAAAAAAAATAAAATAAAACTAAAAATAAATTTCTAATCGATTCCTAAAACCTGTGAATTAAGGGCCGAATGCGCCGAAAAGAGTTCAGAGTTTGTTGACCCCAATTGAGATGAGTGACCCATCAGTGGACCCGAAGGCATAGACGACATACCTAATGGTGACGACGCGCTTCCATACAGACCTAATAGTATTAGTTAATAATAGTTAATATTAGTTAATATTAGTTAATATTAGTTATTAATAATTACCAGAATTATCTGAATTATAGAGACTTTGGCCGAACTGTTGACCAAAAGGTGAATAAGATTTTTGACCGGAAGTGACAGAACCGGAAGAGTAGAGCGAAGAATAAGGAATCGGTTGATGAAGAGCTCCTCCGGAACCATAAAGTGATCCAGAAGAAGAAGAAGAAGATAATTGTTGCGGCAATTGATGTCCACCAACTGAAGATCCGCCAAATTGCTGAAGAGCTGCAAAAGGACTTCTAAGAGCGCCAAATGGACTTTGGACGGAAGCCGAAGATTGGACATCATTTCCAGATGACTGACCAATCAGTTGATTTAGTACTGAACCCAATCCGGCGCCCAATTGGAAACCATTTGGTATTAGTTGACCCAAAGGTCCGCCGATTTTAATTCGCGGATATTGTGAAGATTGCGAAGAAGATCCAGAAGAAGATTGTTGTTGTGGTTGAGTATGATATTGAGCGGTAATCGCGTGCAAAACGCATAATACGATTAGAAGAAGAGAAGATATGATAAGAGAAGACATTATTTATTATTTGTTTAATATTTTCTAATTTTTCTGATCATTGATTGGATAAATAAATTTGAATTATATTTAATAACTTTTATATTAATAGTTGTCTCGAGAAGAGAGAGAACTGTTTCGATTCGAATGTTTCGTAGAAATGAAGAAAAGTTTTGAAAAGTTTTAAAAATTGTTCCAAAAGTTCGAAAATTATATATTATTTATAGTCTTTAAGAACTAAATGGAACTTTTGAAGAGAAATCGCGAGACTTGACATCCAATCAAAATCATTTATTATGAGTTGACCTAAATCTCGTGCAGTTCTCTCTCGAACCGAATTAATAGTGAATATCATTATATTTGAGCTATTTTTGGGTCAATTTTCGAAACAATAAAAGAGAAATTAATTTTTGAATTTTTATATATATTTTGAATTGTTTTCGGAAATCGTGTCAAACATTATATAAATTGAAACAAATGTTTGCAATCAATGACCGATTAATTGCATTTCTATTCTCTTTAAGTTCAATGTTATCTTAAAATACATTAAATATATACTAAATATATACTAAATATATATACATTATATACACATTATATATATACATTGTATATATATTATATTATATTTAATACCGGTTTTCATATATTCATTAATATTCATAAGAAAAGCAAAGTTTGACCAAAAGATTGCGAAAAAAGTCTCTTTTTGTGCAAAAAGTTCATTAACTTCTCATTTTATCTCCACTTTTGACCCAATTTTTGATTATTCTTTCGATTTTCGGATTATTTCCAAAATTAAAGATTTATTCAATTTTTTTATATATAAAACAAAATTTCTTTCACTTCTATCGCCATCTTTTGGAACAAAACACAACTATTAATAATATGACAGTTTGACAATTAATATTGACATATAATACTCCCCCCGATAGATCAAAACACCCCCGAGAACGCCCCACCCTTTACTATGACAGTCAAAGTGTTGACATAAGATTGTATTCTATTATATAAAAATGTATTTCATTTGTCTGACACGAGAGGCGCTACTAATCAATGAAAAGAACAATAGATTTCAAAAATATAATTGTTTTCTAATTAAACACTAATTAAGAGAAAAAAAAAGAATTTTTAGACAAAAAACGAGTTTTTCGTAGAAATCGTTTCATTCAATGAGTTTTGAGTTTTTGAAAGAAATTATATTTGATTTTCGATAAAAAATGTTTTTTTTCTCTATTTTATCTCTAAAACACTTATTATATAATAAATATTTTTTTATTTAATATTTGTTTTGCTTTTCGTTAAAAATGTTTTTCAGAAAAACTTTTTTTTCGTCAGAAATGTTTGAAAAACACTTTTATTTCGGAAATGAGTTATCGCTTTCTTGAAATCAAGTTAACTGACAGCTTTATACGCGTATCAGTTAACACATTATTGTATTTTGTCGGTTAATAGTTATTCGGACACCCCTTCAGACAATACAATGAATTGTTCGAAAATAGAGAGCGCGAGAGAGGGAGAGAAGGAATGAGTCATTTCTTTCTATACATTATATTCTATTCAATGCTATACTGACTGTCGGTATAAAAGCCAAAACGGAATTCAATCACTCCTTCACTCAATAGGTGTGGCTCTCCTCTCGTCAACTCTATTATATATATTATAGCTCTCACTCTCTCTCGCGTTGTCTCTCATTGTTCGCGCGCTTCCAATACAACAAAAGTTGTCTTAAGTCTAATTGTCTTTATATTTGTGGAATCAAGTCTTCGAGATGTCTTCGAGTCCATCGAAAGAGGAATTGCCGAAATTGGCGAATCCAATCCAAGAGGAATTAGTGGCGGAACATCATCTTCGTCATACATTAACTGAAGAGAAAGTAGTTCTTCCTTCGGCTGAAGAAATAGTTTTAGAGAAAAGTCAACAAAAATTGTTTCAATCGATCGAATCGTTCGAAAAAAGCGAAAAATTGTCTAAAACTTCAACCAATGAGAAGAATGTATTGCCGACTGTCGACCAGATCGCTGCCGAACGGCTCAACCAATCAGAAGATAAATAAATAAATAATCGATTAATCGATTGATTGATTGAAATATTTATTTCGATTTTGAATCAAATTTTGAATTTTTAATTATTTTTTTGAAAAATTGCCGAAAAATTAGTTTTTATTCGAATTTCTATTTTTCTTAAAATTATATTTACATTAAAATAACAAAAGTTTCGAAAAGTTTTGAGTATTTTCTTAATGACGTCATAACTCTCTCGTATATATCGAACGGATATAGCGGTTGTCGTTGTCGTCCGTCTCGTGAGTCTGTCGTCTGTTATGTCGCGATTGACGTCTCGGTTGTCGTCGATTCAACGTATAGTTCATTGTTTCGATTGTAATGCGATTCCGATGACTGACAGTCGACTGAATTGATGAAACGGCACGTGAATGTCTAAAATGGCCGCCAATTACCATTAGCATCAGCATGCGCGCATATGTAATAATAATAATAATAATTTGATTTAGCAAGGTTGTTTTGTTTTGTTTGTATAATAATATACCGTTTGATCGAAAAGCGTATAATTAGGACACAAGAAGTCATATCTTTGTATTTGATTGGCGCAATGATGATATACTTGACACTTAAGGTCAATGTCTGCGTAATATCCGGCGTGTCTTCCCTTACAAGAGAACAAAGATTCGGGAATTGATATATAAAATGGATATTCAGTCAAATCCGCGCCTTTTAGTTCATAAGGAAAGTTAGGATCCGCTAAATAATCAATTATACGTCCGTCCGGTCGCGGAATATAGTTTGGCGATAGAGTAGTAGTCGTCGTCGTTGTCGTCGGTTGTGTCGTTCTCGGGCGTCGGAAACGTCTTCTTCGTCCGCGTCTGCGCTTCTCTGGACGTCGTGTAGTGGTTGTCGTCGTTGTTGTTGTTGTTGTCGTCAACTGGTAGTCATCGCTATAGTAGTCGTCGTCTTCATAGTCGTCGTCATATTCTTAATCCAATTTAAATTCAATTATTAACAAATTATGAAAAAACCCCCGAATCTCGAGCCCATCCCTTGGCTAATCTCTAATCTCTAATACCGTAATACGATAAGTATTTGTGACGTCATAAGTGAGATATTAATTGAACTCAAAAAGCAATAAAACAATAAAAGAGTTATTAAATACAATAAAGAGATAATCCCTTCACTACTAATCCGTTAATCCATTAATCCGTTCGATACATACCATAATAATCTTGTGGTGGAGCGGGTGTACTACTAGTGGTGGTACTGGTACTGGAAGTGGTAATGGGTTGACGCATGCGCTTCCTCTGTCGATCTAAATTGACATTTCGGTAGCGATTAGTGTTAGGATTGGCCGAAATCACCGAAACGGGTCGAATGCGGAACGCGCTCTGAGTCGGCGCAGAAGATGTCTCCGACGACGCGCTGTCGCTCCTGTCGTCCAACAAGTGATCGGAATTGCGAACTAAAGAATGACTTCTAAAGAGAGAGCGAGAGAGAGAGTGACGTCATTGACGACAAGAGTGCGACGCAAACACGGATTACCTGCTGTCGCGCTGTTCTCGGCCGCCGCTCTCCTCTTGTCGGCTGTTCTGCGGTTGCGCCGAAAGAGTCTGATTACGTAATCGAAAGACCATTCGATTGGCTGTCATCTGAACTCTCATCGAATCGAAACATTTGAAACAATTTTTATCCGAATTTTGACCTAAACTGACCAGAACTGCATTAATCGGATCGAAGAGAGAGAGAGAGAGAGAGAAATAGTTTAAAAGTTTTCAAAACAATTATTAATATAATATATATTTAATATATATTTAATATACGTACAGCACGTGAGCAGAAATATTTGAATTATTATTGAATTCATTTCATATTTTCTTTGATTTCATTTCAAATGAGTTTTTGACGAAAAGACGAAACAAATGAACGAAAAAAAAGTCGAGAATTTGACCCAAATTTCGAAAACGAACATAAATGACGTCACACGTGACGATGAATTGGCGATGAGTTTGTGATTGGATGAGAGAGAGAGAGAGAGAGCGAGAGATTTGCAACAATTTTTGTAATAATATTAATAATTATTTTAACAATTTTTTTGCGAATTATTATAAGAAGAAGAGAAACAATCGATTATCGATTATAACGAATCAATTTAACGAATCGATTATCGATTATATCGAATTTAAAACATTAAAAACAACTCTAAAACAACTTTTTTTTTCTTCTTTCTCTAAATCTCTTAAAAACGGCAAAAGAGAAGAAATTTTGAGAAATAGAGACAATAATTGATAACTAATATCAATAATAATAATAATAATTAGTAGATAAGAGATGAGTTGGACACAACTATAATTATAGACTTCTAATTGGTCTATAAGTCTATGAGAAGATAGTAATGACTTCTCTTCCGGATCCGCGTGCGAGTAATACCCGTTCGAGACCTTCAGTTAAGACTTCAATGAATTCCATGTAATTAGTCTCGTGACCGGCATTTGCACTGATTTTACGCGGAATTCCGGGCATATTAACGATAACCAATTTAGATGAATGAGATTTCTGTAATATATGTTCGTTTAGACGCACCGCTGTATGCCTATTGGTTGAGAGGGAGAGACGAGGGAGGAGTCATAGATAGATAAGGGGTGGAGTCAATGTGTGACGTCATACAGTATATACAGTATATATTGAGACATACATTCGGCGAACGTTGAGTTCGTCGGGTTTGAGATCATTGTTTTGAGAGATTGCCTGCAATTGATTGGAACCGCTGATCGTCTGAAGAACTTGCGTGCGCTGTTCCATCAAAATGGTTCTCTCATAAGTGTACGCGCTCACATCTAGATAGATCGATAGATAGATTATTGCCATAGCAACCAATAATAATAGCAACCAAATACAACTAGGACAATATACCCGTATCACTCATTTCAATGACTTCAACGACGGCTTCAATCCTTAAGTGATATAAAAACTTTTCCAAATCTTTCTTCATTTGCACCGAATTGTCCTCTAATTGGGCGACTGTAAACACCCGTAGTTTACATGATTTCCACGTTCGGTGTTGTGACAGAACGTACGCCAAAAGTATTAACTAATAATCAGATAATAAGATACTAATGATAATAGAGCAATTAGCAATTATTATACCAGTCCCCCATCATGTACAATCCACCAAATGTCGATATTTCCTCCCAAACGATCATTATTTTCTGGCCATTGATTTAGGCCTTTGGCCACAATTAGTGCCGCATTAGAAGCGGTTACCGAACGGACAACAGATAGGAATCGATTATGTTTATGACGTGACGTTGAGTGGCGCCACTTGTGAGGCCAAGCTATCATAACTGTATTGTGTTTGAGTCCACCCAAACCCGCAGTTTGTATACAATGTGATAGACCGGCGGTGACGTCACGCGCGACCACTACTTGCGCGAAACCTTTTACTTTCTCTTTGTCCATACATTGCCGAAGAGATTGTTTCGCCGATAAAGCCATTCCGCCATCGGTTTCGAATTGGCCCTCAAGTACTGAACCAATCAGCGTTAAGCCTTTCCCCGCCTTTAGTTGTGACGCAATTGTCATTAATTTATATGATTTGACGTCAAGAGTGTCACTATTGAGCTTCACGAGACATAACAGTTGGGGTCGCCAATTCTTCGTGTGTGGTGGACCTAAAGGGGTGTCCAGGGAGTGAGTGAGGGGTGGAGTGAACATAAACCATAATCGTCATAATCATACAAATCATACATAACTTAATACATATTATTATTATTATACAAACCCTCTTCAAGTCTGAGCAATGAGAATCGAGCGGCGCTGAGTGCGAGACCCCTAATGCCATCCCCCCATTCCTTTTCTGCCCCCCTATACTCTATATACTTATAGATGAAAGCAGCAAGAGCCATTGCGCACAGAGTGTAGAACCAGGAGCTGAGGAACATAACGAGTAGACAGAGAAATATACCCAGCATGGAAATGCTCCAGTGGAAGTACTTGAAGCGGGGGCGCCACGACGGCGAGTGGAGAAGCGATTGGACAGTGCATGCTAGATTGAGGAACATATAGCACATTAGGAAAAACATCGTTAGAATCGGTGCTATGAAGTCCAGATTCCCGATCACTACAAACAAACACTCAATTAGTATGACGTCAGACATATACTCGATTGTGATTGGCTCACATATAGCGCATTCGGCGATAATCAGTGAAACAACAATAGCCTTCACTGGTTCTCCCCTTTTATTCACGTAATCGATTGGTTCCAAAAATGGGATTATTTGGTCTTTTGCAATGGCCTGCAGTAGACGGGGGGCGCCCACTAGCGACTGTAGCGCCGCCCCAAACGTCGACAGTAAAGCGCCCGTCAGAATGAGAATGGGGTGGGGCCACGAGATGAGCGTCACCTATTGGTTAACAAGAGAGAGAGTGGGAGTGGCCTGTGTGAGTGAGTGTATGAGTGACGTCACTTACCGCCAATTCCTTTCCGAGGGATTCCCCAAATTTATCCCGAATAAAAAGGGGGTTATAGGAGGCGCCAAATAATAGAATTACAGATAAATATACGAAACTAGTTGTGAATTGGGCGGCGATTGTACCCAAAGGTATAGCTTTCTGAGCGTCAGCCAAATCCCCGGAACGATTACTTCCGGCGAGTATTCCCGTACAGGAAGGGAAGTATATCGCAACCAATACAGTGAATGAAGAACTTATGTCAACAAATATATAATTCAATTGAGTTAAGTATGACTTTGATCCCTCATGTGATCCCGGATGGCCAGAATCGGTGCTCACGAGCGCATCCTTTTCACGGAATTTCGGCATTACGTTATCCCAGAAGACACCCGAAGATAGACCCGGAATAGCCTTTACGTACTCTATATTATCTTCATTTAGAGTAAAGAATTGATCGCATTTTGATTCAGATTGTGGCGAATAGATGGCGCTGTTGTGATCATTATTATAATTATTATTATTATTATTATTATTTGAAGTAATATTTGGATTACAGAATAGCTGTCGTAAACCATCTTTAGTACAATTTAATGAATTCTTATTCGAAAGAATTCTTCCACCGATTGTACAAATCTTATATTCTTCTATTCCGTTGTAATTAACGAAAATTCCCAAATATATTGAGATTATTGACAGAAGAACACAAAGAAGAGCTATTGGAGCGAACTTTGACACGAATTTGACCCCGATGAATACCAAGAAACCAATTATAAGTAGAAATAATGTGCCATAGATTCGGATGTTGTGATAAAGTATATCCTTATCCGCTTCAAAGTCACCAAATAATGCAAATTGTGGACAAAGATAGTTGAGCATAATCTCCACTGCCCCAGCTATGTACATCTATATGCATCAAGATCATTTTGATATAATAGATTCACCAGGATACTTTTCTAATAGACTTACAGCTCCGGCGACACTTGTGCCCAGAAAAAAGAGTATACCAACTGCTCCCCCGAATTCCGGACCCAAAGAACGTGATATCATAAAATATGACCCCCCGGCCGGTACTATGCCATTGGTTGCAATTGCACTCAAAGATATTGCCTTAAAATTGTTGCAAAATTAGAAATCAATAAAAATGAGAACAAAATTAGAAAAAAAATAATCAATAGATAGAGAGCGCGAGAGAGAGCGCGAGAGAGAGAGAGAGAGAGAGAGAGAGAGAAAAGATATTTAGAGTAAGAATTGTATTGAAAGATAAGATAATATAATATAATATATATATAAAGAGAAAAAACATTTATATTTCTAATACTCTCTCTCTTTCTCTCTCTCTATATATATATATAAATTCGTAAAAATATATATAAAAAGAAATAATTAATGAATGAATTGATGCCTAACTGTACAGAACGTAACGGAACAACAAAGAAGAACAATAGCGAAGAACGCGGGTATTCCAGCGGTTCCAGTCATCCAAGTCATTCTTATGAATATAATGACTCCAAATATATTTTGAATACACGGAAGATATACTCCGGTTAATACTCCCAAATTCGCTTTTGGTCTAATATTACCCCCGCCTCCTCCTACGCCTCCTTTTGCCCCCTTTTGTAAACCGGTTCCATCTGTTCCGTCAGTTTCAACAATTGGTTGAATTGCGTCGTCATAATTGGCTAAACGAGAGAGAAGTGACGACACCCGACGATCTTCGTCTTCACTAAACAAAAACATTGCATTTCTGTCGTAAGTGTTGCCAAAGTTGTCGTCTATTATAGAGAAAGAGAGAGAAAAAACAATTAGTGTTGTCGTCAATGGATTGTCGTCTCGAGTGTCGTCTCGAGTGTCGTCTGTCGTGTCGATTGCCTTCTTCGGACGGTAGAGAGACAATAAAGGGCTGAATCTGTGATCTTTGAGTTGCGGCGGCGACGGCAGCGGCGGTCGAATCTCTGTTCTGCGGCTGATTATCGTCGTCTTCTTCGTCATCGTTTAGAGGAGAAGATGGCTTATCATTGGCGACGGAACTCATTCTATTGGCGACGGAAGGTCTGGCGTCGCTAATGTCGTCGTCGGAAATGAGCGAGACTTCAAACTTTGGAATTGCATTCGAATCGGAGTTCGAATCAGAATCAGCGCGAGATTCGCGAGAAGTCATTCATTCGTTTACTCGAATAGAAATTCACATTTGAGTCGAACGACAGACAGAGACGACAGAACAGACAGAGACGACAGAGACGACAGTGCAGTGAAGAGAGTGGGAGAGCGTCGACTCCGCTCTCGCGCTCAGACGCGCTTCTCTCACCTTCTGATTGATTGCGCGCACTCACAGTCGAGCCATAGTGTTGTTGTTGTGTTGATTGCGATTGCGTTTCGCTGATTGGTTCGCATATTAGTTCCAAATTCTCGTCATTAGCTGTCGAAGCCTTTCGGACCGAAAATCGACTCATTCTCTCTCTTATATAATATTAACTAAGCTTTTAGTTAAGCTTTCGAAACGATATTCAATTCTATTCAACAGATGGCGCTATAATAGCCATCAGATTATATAAACACAAATCAGATATTACTTTATATTATAATTTATATTATATTTTGAGAAAACTTTTTCCAAATTTGGAATTATTTTTAATTATAAATAATATAAACAATAATTAATTCAGAAATTTATATATAAATACATATTTTTGTTAATTATATAAATATTTTATTATTTAAAACAATTTAAAAATAAGTTTTATTTTATTTTTTCAAAAAAGAGATTTTTTTCTTATTAAAAAAATACACAAATTTTGACCCAAATATTGCATTAATTATAATAATAATAATAATAATAATAAATAATTAGAAGAAAAACGAGTTTTTGTTTTGTTTTTCGCCAAAAGAGTTCAAATCTAAATCAGAATTAAGTATTGATTGATTGTCCGCTAGATGTCAGTAGTAGTAGTGGTAGTAGTTATGGACTCATATTATATACAGTATGACTCATATGTGTAATGATAGTGTATTTGTGAATCTTTACAACAATTGGCAAATGCAAGAGAGAGAGAGAGAGAGAGAGAGTGTTAGAGAGTGCGTGCAAATAATGTATCGGAAGAGCGACCAAAACAATATGTCGTCGAACTCGCGCCACCGCTCAGCCGTCCGATGAGTCAATCGGAGAGTTTGTGTATTAATAGTTTAGATTCGGATAATTGCGTTGATTTGGCGCACGTGTTGACCGCATTTAATGCAGCGATAAATGAAGAGCAATGTTGGGCTTTATGTCATCAATCGCTCATTTCTTTCCAAATATATTATAATAGATATAGAGATAGAGATAATAATGATAATAATGATAGTGACGATCAAAGAGATGCGCCGTATCTTCTTACCGAACCTAAACATATATATCTTCATAAAGACGGATCAGTTCATCAAAAGACAATTAATTCTAATAATGGTATGTATTATAAGAAATATCTTAAGACTTATTATACAAATAGAGAAAAGATTTTATTATAAATGAGTTATAAATACATTATTTTTATCTTTTTATGAGAGGATTAGTAAAGGATTAGTGTTTTAGATATTATTTACTATTTATTAGATATTAAATATCAATAATATTATCGTTTAATATAAGATATTATTTATATATAAATAATATATAAATTCTATATAAATATTATTATTATTATTATTATTATTATATTTGTATTGAATAGATGGTTGTGCGCGCGTGAGGGCCCAAAACCAGAATGAGGTGAGTGTTTACTCGTGACTCAAAGCATAGTTTCGGTCATTGCGTCACGAATTCAATCACGAGATGCACGAAATGCAAACTTTATATAACCTTTCATCTGACCTTTTGTGACCTGTTGTGACCTTTAACCCAATTATTACTAAACGGTATCTCATATTTAGTTAATCTCTTCATTCGGTTATCTCGTATTTCGAGCTCTCGATTACGGTCTCTGTGAAGATGAAGAAAGATCTCTTAGTCCACAATTGGAACAACTTATTGAAGCGATGACGTCATCGGTCATTGGAAATGGTCTGCACGAGAGAGATGAAGAGACACGTGACGAAGGAATTGATTGTTATTTAGGAGACGATCACGAGATGTTGTCTTTTGATAATAATTTCAATTCTTTTGATAAATATATTCAAGTATTGAATGAAAAGAAAAAATAAAAAAATTTATTATTTATTAGAAAAAAAAATAATTTAATTCTTATTTCAGATGACTATTGAAAGACTTCCGGTTCCGTCACGTGATTTAGCAGATAATCATTATAAAGCCGTTTGTCGGGCATTAGTGGCCGAAACACAAGAATTAACTACTTTTTTGGATCAGATTAAGAAAGGAATGAAAGTATGTGTAGGAATGGCAATGAAAAGTAAATTAAACACAAATTATATCCAAATTTGGAGAAAAACTGGTTTTTTATACTAAACTTGAATTTAATTCTTAAAAAATATTTTCAAAAAATTATTTATTTATTTGAAAATATTTTATCAAAAATTCGATGACTTTTTGTGTTTTTATTCTTATTTTAATTTTTTATATTATTATAAATCTCACGAAAGTATATATTATTTATATATTATTTATATATTTAATAATTACTATTTAATATAATTTTTATTTTTATGTAGGAATTACGTCAATCTTCTTCTTCATCAGCAGTGGTAATCGAGAGTAGATCCAGTGGTAGGACATCGGCGGGAGTTGACACGAGTTTAGATTGTCTTGAGTTCGAGGATTGGGCGCGTCTTTGGATTCAAGTGATTCGACAATTACGTGAAAGTCGTTTATCTCTTCGGAAAGTGATTCTCGAAGAGAGACATCCGTCACAGAGAGCGACACCTATTGAGCAAAGAGTGTATGAATTAACTCCTTATGAAATGCTTTTGGATGACATACGGCTTCGAAGATATAAATTGAATAAAGTAATGATTGATGGGCGTTTACCGCAAAGGGTTAAGAAGGACGCGCATGCGCTTATACTTGACTTTATTCGGTCACGCCCACCTCTTCAATCGGTAGCTAAACGTCAATTACGTCCTCCACCTGATAAACACGTGACTCTTTACGATAAATTAATGCAATCTATTCGCCAGCGCGACCATAAATTGCGACCCACTCTCACCCATACTCTCGACCCCCATTCGAGTAGCACGAGCACAGGTAAGCACTATTAAGTCAAAGTGAATGTTATATACTATTAAGTTATGTGATTAAGTGGTTAAGTGGTTATGTAGGTGTTTAGGATTTGTGTCAATACTAATACTATATATCTATTGCATTGCTTTCGCAGCTGTTGTCGAGACTCTCTTCGAAGCCTTGACTCAAATATTTGAAGTTTAGCCCAATTTTTATGATTAGATAACAAATCAAAACTAGTTTTTCACAAAATTAAAGCTTTCACTCGAAAAAAACATTTCTCTCTTTGTGCGCATGTCTATCAAATGTCAATATGACGTCAGTGTTTAGTCGTAATACTAATACTATATTATTATAAATGTATTTATATTTTGATTTTCACTCGAAAACAGCTGTCGATTAGAGAAAGAATAGAATTAAATGCAATTCTCGCGAAAATAAATATAAATAAATAAAAATATATTATCTCTTATCTAATCTCTAATCTATAGATATATTATATTATATTATATTATATTATGTTTACGACTCGTTATATATCAGAAGTGGAGACATCGAGGACTAAACTATCAGATAATGAGTTAACACCAGCGCCACGAAGAAGACTTATTAAAGCGGATCTCAATCTAAGACTTTCCAACTCTTTTGATGACGAAGAAGAAGAAGAAGACATTGCTATTGAAGATAACACTAAAGAAGAAGAGATCAAACCAGAAGAAGAAGAAGAAGTAAAAGAAGATAAGAATTTAGAAAAAGTTATTTTAAATAATAAATTGATTTCAAAAAAATTTTCGCTAAAAAAGTGTAAGAAATGAAAATAATTTTTGACGTAATTTCTATTTATGACGTAATTTATGTCTTTATTAGTATCTTTAAGACTATTATCTCATGAGAGAAGACATTCGATAACTGTTTGCGAAAGTCCACTAAATGATAGAAAATTGGAACCGGAAGTGGAATTGGATGTAAACGAAGACAGACGTAATCACATTGAGTCGATTTGGGAGTCATATGATTGGGGGAAAGCATTAGAATGTCTTTCATTGACTTTACAAGAAGTACAACATATTCGCAATGTTCTCACGAAAGCCGAAATTGAAACTTTGGCCGTAACTAAAGACCTTCGATATGACCTTGAACATTCCAAAATTGTATTACTATTACTACTATTAATACATTATTATTATTATTATTATAATCTATTTCTACACGTGTTTAGTGTTTCACGTGCTTAAAGACGCGTTTCTCATTTTTCGGTCCCTGGCCTCAGATCTGTAAACTGTGTGAACGTGCAATCTGTGAAAGGTTTGTCAAAATAATAATAATAATAATAATATTGATTAACACGTGTTTCGCGCGTTTTTATTGTATGTATAGATGCGCTACAAAAATGCATATTCCGTGCGAACAGTTTGAAAAAGTACCAATTTATATGTTATCTCCCACTCCATCACCTCCTGATCCACCACAAGATTCCACGCGATCTGATTGGTCGACAATAACACGACATAAAGACAAAGAAGAAGAAGAAGAAAAAGAGTCGAAATCTTTGCCACAAATGTCTGTCTCGTGTCGTAAGAGATCGCGATTAATGCGTGCGCTAACACGTGACACGGATTCAGTTTTAGTCGATTGTAATAATCACTCGAGAATTGGTCCATTAGTACGCGTTTGTCGCGATTGTAAGATTCTGGTCAGACATCTCATAGATAGCGGTCACTCCAACTTCCGGAACTCCACTGTCGCTACCGGAAGTAGTAGTTAGAGTTAGTAGTCATGGAAACCGAGACAAACAATGACGTCATTCGACACTTCTTATGTGTGTGTGTCTGACGACTACCTCTTGTTATCAATGAATTGTTATTATTATTAATTAATTAATTAATGTATAAATTGATGTAATTTATCGCTATTTTCGTCAATCGTTGCCAAAAGTCACTAATTATTACTCATTTTTCTCTTTTTTTTTTGCTTTTATTCACATATTTTCCGCAAAAATAAAGTCATTTTTAAATTAAATTAGAAAAGTATCCTGGTGATTATTAAAACAATATGTGACGTCATCATCACTTTATATATCTTACAGAAACTTTTCAATATATTACGTATATTCAATGAACGTATATTCTATTGATATATGTTTTTTAAAGACGTAATTCACTATTATTGCAAATTATTATAAAAACTATCCAAAGTAGAAGTAGAATTTGCCCCCTTTTATATATTTTATATGTCTAATGCGTATACGTAATCTGCGTATGAACTCAATTGGCAGTCTACTAAAACTCTGTACTTGCTATAGTAAATAATAAGGGGTCGTTCAAATAGTGCGCACGCAAAAAATATTAGCAGTGTAGTGCTTTTTCATTTTGGGTTTAAAATAATTGAGCCGTACTCAGTGGCAAAAATAAGTTTGATACTATATAGAGTAAAAGTTTGTTCGTATAAATTGTGTTATATACTCAAAATAATTTGTTTACTTTTTTATTATTATTTAAAGCTAAGCTGCGCAAATTTTTACTTTTATTTTCCCCTTTTACAATAAATTAATATACTAGCTGGGTGAACCTATATGTAGTTAAGATGTTAATTCATAAAATTCATGTCAAATAAAACATAATTTTAAAACTTTTTTACATTTATAATATTGATATTTAGATGTGGCAAAATCTCATAGTTCAAAAGACTTAATTAAAACTTAAAAGGTTTACTAAACATACAAAAACAGTGTATCTGTATTAAGATTGGTACACTGGCAGTGAAACAAATAATTAAAACACTAAATATTAGTCTTTCTATGTTTAAGGGAGTTCTACCCTCCCTTAAACATTGCACGTTTTTGTTTAAACTCTCCCATCTTTGCGTGCGCACTATTTAAACGTCCCCTAATTGAATTTATTTTTAATAAAAAGGGGATTAAATTATAATTAATATTTTTGAACGTAATTTATGTGAATTATGTCGCAAAACATGTCTTCAAAGCAAAACATTCTTCAGACAACGACTTCTTCTTCTTCTTCTTCTTCTGGCGCCGAATCAGAGGTCACACTAACCGATCAGAAACTAATCAATAGATTCGCGAGACTTAACGCCAAATGTGAAGAATTACAAAATGATCTTTTGGTTAAATTACGTCATTTAGAGAATACTTCAGATGCGATGACAGAACTTGTCGTTTTTGGTGGTGATAGTGGATCAGTTCTGGTGCGTTCAGGAGAAGTATTCGCATCGATGACATCTGATTCAGCGGAGGAGTGGTGTGAAGGTCTAAAGGCGGGTCTGGAGGCGGGGGTGTCATCGATAAGGGCGTGTCTGGAAGTAATGCGCGCAGAGATGACAACAATTAAAGCAACACTTTATGCGAAATTCGGTTCAAATATTAATCTCGAATACGACGACGAGGATGACGTCACCGCTGGATAGATGACGTCATTTATATTAATTACATTTAATTACATTAATTACGTCTTTATTATTATTATTATTATTACTTAATATTTGAAATAAATATTTGTTTGAAATTCAATTAATTAGTCGAATGTTGGGGTAGGGGTGGGGGTAAGGGTAAGGGTAGGGGTGTGGTTGTGGGCGGGGTTTGGAAACGAGATTAAGTAAATAAAATAATTTTCATTAAACTCTATTTTTAATAATAAGTGAATTCAAATTTAAAATTACTTCAATTGTATTTAAATTTAGATATTATTGCACTAATGATCAGAATTAGGCGTAAGAGTCGATACTACCGTTTCCCCTGACATACAATTGCCGCAATTATATCTAAGTTTCTGATCGAGGTGCAATTATACCTAGGTACAAT
>JAQFXP010000803.1:0-24365 GCA_034693685.1 Belba bartosi
ACCTCGAGGGGGGGTACCTTTTCTCGGACCAAATGCTAGGGGGGGGATAAATGCCAATTTTCAAAATCAGGGGGGGGGATTTTTGGCTGATCCCCCCCCCTTCACAAGCCCTGTACAAGATTAAGTATATGATTATCAAGTTAAAGTTTTAAAACTCTGGTTTGACTTAATTTAAGATTGTACTATGAGTTTAACTAGGATGACATTGCTATTTTTATTCAAAACCCAAATTTATTGCTAATAAGTCCAATTTTAATTAAATATCAAATTAAGTAATTTACATTATTTTATATTGATTTTTTTAAGTTAAACACTTTTTCTCAAACATGCAAAATGGGTCAGTAACATAATCTAAACATGTCACAATACAAAACATAATCGGATAATTTGGAATTACTCAAACATTACAAGTATTATTCAAATAAATATAGAAAATTATTTCATAAATTTTTATTTATTTTTTTGAAATAATAAAATAAAAATTTTAATTGCATTAAATAAATTTATAACGCGCTTAAATTTAATTTAAAACTTTTTAATCATTTTAAATTTACGTAAATCTTATATATACTGTCGTTTCATTGCCACTAATATTTTTTATTACCAGAAACCGGTAATAATACCAAAATAATAAACAATTGAAACGCAATAATACAGTACTAATCAGTTAATCCAATAATAAAAGAGTGTTTTAGTCAAACCTTGCAAATAGGAGATGAGTGAACACATGACTGATCCGAATACGAATTGCTTGAGAAGGACTCCAACCAAAGTGAATGGCATACAGAAGACCCCCAGCAGTAGATCACTAACCGCCAGATTCAGCAAGAACATATTGGTCACCGAACGCATTCGACGGTTTGCGCCCAGAGTTATGATCACCAGTGCGTTACCGATTATCGCCAACAAAAATATTACGGTATACGGAAGTATCAGGGTGAAGATTTGTTCCTGGCTGATTATCACTTCCATTTCAGATAACGTATTATTTTCGGATTCATAGCTTATGTTTGTATTGAAATAATTCGATTGATTGGTTGGAATGCTTAAGATCACTGAAACAGGCGTTGTATCCATTGTTGGTTTCAAATCTAAAATGTTAATGTTAGTTTTGTTTTAAGTTTATTTTAGTAGTTTTATAGTTGTATTATTTTAAATTTTTAATTAAAATAAAATATTAAAATGTATAATGCGTATAATATATAAATTTATCAACATAAATTAAATAAAGTTATATGTAATTTAAATATTATTTAGAGTTTTGTTGCTGTAAATTGGTCTAACAGCCCAAAATATATATAGACGTCGCTTAGCATCTTACAAAAAGCTTCTAGCTATGTGCAAATTCAATATACTTAATTCATATCTTAAGTAAGTTGCAATAAAATAATTTATAATTTAAGAATAATTGTTTATTTGCTTAAATTTTTACAAATATCAACAGAGGTGGCAACAAGATAAATTGTTTGTTAACTTTTATACCCATTGTTAAACATACAAAAACAATATATCTGCAAAGGCTTACACGGTCAGCCTTAGGCCTACGCAGATATATTGTTTTTGTATGTTTAGTAAACAGTTAAAGTTTTAATAACTTTTTTTAACTATGAGATGTGGCCACATCTGAATATCAATATCATAAATGTAAAATAATTTTTAAAATTATGTTTTATTTGACAAAAATCTTATAATTTAAAATTTTAAATACGTATACAAAAGTAAAAGTTCACCCAGTTAGTAAATTAATTTATTGTAAAAAGGGGAAATAAAAGTCTATATTTTAGCAACTCCAAATCTAAAGCTTTGTTAAAAAACATGGCCCGCGAAAACATTATTAAATACATTATTGATTAATGGGTGAAAAATTTAGCCTAGAACGTATTTTTATTAAATAAACTTATAATAATTTTTACAAATTCTAATAAAAGTAAAAGGCTAGCGTACCAAATTTTGTACTAAAATTATAAAGCATTATAAATAAAAGTAGAGTAAAATAAAATCAATTCTCATTGTAAAAAATGCATTAATTTTAGGGTTTAAACTTTTAGATCGTGCACAATGACAAAATTTTGTCAGCGGTATTTTGAGTACAGCATTTAAACAGTGCTTGCAAGTTTAAAACATTATCAACGTTTTATGTTTAATTGTGGCTCTGAACAATAATAAAATATAAACAAAATATTTTAATTGTCAACTCGAGCTATACAATTGAACTTTTTTTCTATATAGTATGAGACTTATTTTTGGCACTAAGTACGGCTCAATTATTTAAAATCCAAAATTTGAAATGCCTGCCACTGCCTATTACTATTTTTAAAAGAGTAGTATGCTATAAAAATATATAAATAAATCAATTACACAATTTGAAATAAAATGTTTTTAAAAATTTTAAATTCTTGTAATAGGATTTAGGTTTGTTTATTTTTTGGTAATTGAAGTTAAACTTAGATGGCTATAATTTTAACACGTTTGTAGCATAATAAAATTTAATTTTTTTTCTAAGCTAGATCTTAAGTAAATAATGAAAATATCTTAAGGTAAATAGCTAAAAATACTTCTAACTTGGCTATTTTAATGTAAAATTTAAAATAAATGTATTGAAAAAATGTTGAATTATATTTTAAAGAGAAAAACATTAAAAAACCTTTTTTAAATTAGAAAATTTGATAACAAAATCTAAAACTTTTTTCTGTTTTCCTGTTTATATTTTTATAAGTAATACAATATTTGAAATAAAATGTAATTTTCCGCAACTTTTATCAAATATCTTATTATCCTTTCGGATAAGAGAAAGCATGATAAAACTAAGAATTTCTACTTTGACAGTTTTTTCTTACATCTGAAACCATATTTAACATCCGGAAATATAAAACTTTCATGTAAGATTTACGACAATTGTATTTAAAGACTTATTTTTTATATATTTACCGAAAATTTTCAGTTCAAACTTTAATTCTCATGATTTTTGTTTACATGTAATTAAGTCAAAATAAATGACTATAAGTTTAGCTTTAGTTTTGCATTAATTTATTTTATTAGTATTAGATTTATTTGAGATAAGAGGCTTTTAATGAAATTTTTGTTTTTTATTCCCATTTTTGTGTGACCATTAATGCATTCCAAAATGGTCTGACAGATATTTGGCATAATGACCATGCTAACGCAACTAATCGTTTGTCAGGTTTGCCCTAATCTCAAGTCAAGACAATCTTTAGCCTAAAAATCATTGCTTTAACTGTTTTGGTCGTAATTTTATCGCACATTACTTAACGATAGATTAATGTTGGCTTTAATAATTTTGTTTTTATCTAGAATACACAGATTCATTTTGTTCTAGATTAATTTTTTTAATTATTAAACCATTTGTTTTTTAAATGTTTGCGCAATAAATATAACTAAAGTTGTTTTTATAATATAAAGCAAAAATATTTATAATTTTTTTTGTTATAAAACAGTATTTGTTTGCATTTTTTAATGTGCAATATACTTGATTAATTTTCGCAAATATCTGTTTTATAATCTAATGTTCTTTTTTAATTTTGTTGTTTTAAAATATTAGATATTATCTAGTAAAATTTTATTTTTTTAAAATTAAGTTTAATTTGTTTTTGCATTTTCTCTTTAATGAATTTTTAAAAATTAACTAGTTAATTTGTGCGCTAATTAATTTAGATTAAGTTTATTTACATCGTAAAATAAACAAGTTTTAAAAATAAATGATTTTAATTAATGATAGTATTAAAACATTTTTTAAATATAATAGTATTTAAGAATTTAATTTTTAAAAGTATATTCTATATTAAATTAAATTTTATTATGTTTTCATATAAGAATAAAAATAATGTAATATCAACAATTTCATTTTAGATTATATAAAATAAGCTTGCTAATGAGCAGATAAACCATTAATTATATAAATACAATTGTAAAAACAACTATTTTTAAGTTTAATTAATTAAGTTAATATGTAATTAATTAGGTAGGAAAGTTTATTTTTTATATTTGGAAAAGCTAAAACCAGAGATAAGCACATTTCAAGTTACACGAGAGTTGATTATCACATTTACAGTTTATTAAATATACAAAAACAATATATCTGCAATGTTCAAAAGCCGATCTTGATAAACATTGCAGATATATTGTTTTTGTACAATTAACAAATGGTATAAAATTTAACAATTATTTTTAGTTTATATCTTACACCATAATAAAAATTAATTAATATAGAATATTATACATGAAAAATTTATATTTAAATTTAATTAAACATTTTAAAAATGATAAAACTTATTTGCTAATTAATTTTTAAAAATTTTCAAATTAATTATAATACAAATTATATTTATTTAATTGTTAACAAACAGAGTATGATATGATTTATAAATAAATAATAATTAAATAATTTTAAAGTTTAACAAGATAATAAAGAAATATCTGTATTATTAATATTTGTTTGTTATAAACAGGTTAGAATGTACCATGTTTTTGTTTTATTGAGCATAGTACATTAAAAAATTATTTATTTTTTAAACTAAAGTAAAACAAGAAAAAAGCACTCCATTAATAAAAATGTTAAAAGAAATTTTTTTGCTTGCTGCATATATAATTATTGATCATTTACATAAAATAAAACTTAATTTTTTTAAATATTTGTTGATTTGAAATTTAAAATCAAATTTAAAAACAAATTTACATTAATTGACTAAAATTAGAATATATTTATATATTATTTATGTTTAAAAATGAAGTAATTTTATGATATTGACAGTACGACTCAATTTATTTGAATGCGATTCAAACGAATAGTATAAAAATATTTTTTATTGATTTTCGTTTAGTAAACACTTCAGAAATTAAAGTTGAGTTAACTTTTTCGCAAACATTTTTATACTTTGAGAACTATTTTTTTCGATCCGTTTTTTCAACTTTATTTCGATTTTCTTATCTAATAAAACTTTTGGTTAAATGAATTCGACTTTCTATTAATCTCATCTTGACAAATTAAACTTTCAATTTTTTTAGTGAACATAAGTCTCAAACTTTTTTTAATGTTTTTTAATAACTTAAAATAAAATAATTATAAAAAACTTTTAAAATATTTTTTTGTTCATTTGATTTATTACTTATTTTTACTGTTTATTCGTTTTATGAAATTTAAATTCTTTAGTCTATTGTTTGATAATTCAAATAAAATCAAAGATTTAGTTACCCTAATTTCCTGTCTATTAGCCGCGGCTTATATAAAGAAAATAGTAAAAAAAATTTTAAAAACTAACATTTATCTTATACATGGGTCCGGCTTATACATGGAATCAATTTATTGAAATATGAAATAATATAAATTTATTACATTTTAAAATTTTATTCAGTAATTAAAAACCTTAAAATTTTTTATATTTTAAATTCTATATTTAAAAATTTAACAAAAATTCAGAAATAAAATTTTCGAGAATATGGGTATTTTTTGTTTTATTACTACAGTAAATTCGGCTTAATATCGGCCCGTTTATTGTAAATACACGTTTATAGTAAACAATATTTTAAAAACCAAGTTTAAATGTAGTTTATTTTGCTTAGCGCTAACCCGTTTATTACAAATACCCGCTTATAGTAAACAATTTGCAAAAAATCTAGTTTCAATATAATTTGGAATTTAAATCATTTATATTGAATTCCGTTTTAGTAAAAAAAATTACAAAACCAAGCTATTTACTATATCTGAGATAGACTTTATTTAAATTATTTTCATTTATTAAATAAATTCAAATTTAAAGACAAGTAAATAATATTTGCAAAATCTAATCAAAAATTACTCCTATTATTATTAATAAATTACTCGGCTTATACATGGGTCGGCTTATCTATAGTTACATTTTTATTTTAAAAATTTTGATAATTTATTGTACCCGGCTTATACATGGGACGGCTTATAGACAGGAAATTAGGGTAATACTAAATTTTAAATTTAATAATAAATATAATTTTTAATTTAATTAAAAAAGGAAAATGTTAAAAATTTAATTTAAAAATAGTCACTATGCTGTTAATAATTTAGATGCAAGTCGCATTCCTCCCTCTCACTAATTAAAGTTTTAAAAAAAAATCAATTAAAAAGTCAAAATTCATTAATTATCAAGCGTGCTTCTTTTAAATTTTAATTTATTAAACTAAAAATATAGAATATATTAATTAAATTTTGTATTACGGTACTATAAAAACAAAATTTCTTTATTCTGAAGCTAGCTCAATTTAAAATATTTGATTTATACAATTGACTCTTAATTTTTTCAATTACACCAAACACTGTATAAACACATATTAGTAAATGTCATTGAAATGTAATAAATCAAAGTTAATTGGGTTTTAATTTAATTTCAAATAATTAAATAAATTTTATTTTAAGAAAATATTTGTTTAAATATTTTTTTAAACGTGACATTTTAACAATACAGTATTACAAATATTATATTTGTGCAATTTTCTAATTAAATATAAATGTATATAAATATAATACTAGAGCAGCCCCTTTGCCTTCTTACGTCGTATTTTTTATTTGTATTGCTTAGAGTCCGAGAAGGGGGAGGGAGAAATAAAAAAAAATTTCCAATTTTAAAAATTGTTATTTATTCTCTCTAGCTTTTGGTTGGCAAAAAAGTACTCCCCCCCCCGACTTGTTACCAGCCGCCAATAACAATCGGTAAATATTTTAGACTTTTTTTAAATTATAATTGGGATATTTGTTTTCTAAATTATTGCTAAATCCAGTTAAATTAAATATAATTTTATCATAAATATATTGATTTTTGTGCATTTTTGAAAAAATTTTTTTTCTGATATTGCCCTGAATCAATCAATTTTTTCAATTTCTAATATTGCATTATCTCCTTTCTTACTTCTTCTTTTTTATTTTTCCTCTATCTTTCTTTAACTTTGTTTGTCGTTTCAGTTATTCTTTTATCCAAATTATGTTTATCTGTCTTTCGATTTATTTTTTTATATTTTTGTCAATCAATTCAAGTTGTCTTATATTGATTATTATTTGAAATTTTACTAAAATTTGATTTCCATTAAATCAATAATTATTACATTATTTGATTGTACAGTATATTAAAATGTCTCATTTTTAACATATTTTAGCTTTACAATTTTTGCATCTAGGTCATTTCTTTTACACCAATATATATATATAAAATAAAGTATTTTTATGATTTTATATTTAAAAAAATTATATGATGTAATTAAAATTAAATAGATAAATTTAATGCATGTTTGAAGATTAAATAGCTATTAAAGAGCTAAATAAATTATTAAAATTTAAAAATTGTGCAATTTAATTAATTAAAAATTTTAATATGTTTTTGAAATTAGTATTAATTAAATTCATACTTTAAAAATAAAAAAATTAAATTCATTAAAATTTTATTGCATTTTATGATTAAATGTTTAGTAAAATTATATTATTTGTATGCTAATCCATTTAATTAAGTTACTTGTTGAATTTAAATATCTTATTTTAAACATAACATTTTTATTTTGTTCAAGCCTGATAATAAGAAATGTTGTTAAATATAAGGTAAAAAATTGCATAGTATAAATATTTATAAACTAAACAATTTAATAAACCATTTATAGAAATAAAATTTTTAAGAAATAGAAATTAAAATAAAATACAGTATAAATAACATTTTAAAAGTTAAACTCAAGGCTCCAAGTTGCTAGGCAACAGCTAATTAACATATTGAGGCTCCAGACGCAGTCCCGTTGAAAAGCATCAGTTATAACTCCAGACTCCGGCTTCATACCCAAGAAACTACAAGAGTTTATAGATTTGGAGCCGGGAGATTAAAACCCTAAGTATAAACTAAAGTAATAAACTTTATAATACAGATACAGAATATTTATTAATACAGTTTAGACAGAAGTTAGCAGTCTGCAATTTTATAACAAACACGCGTATATTTAATCAAACATATTTTATTTATTTTACCATTAATTTAAAAACACTTAACCATATTTATAATTGAAGGCAAAGTTTACACCACTTTAAGACTCAAAATCAGCTTGACTATCCAAATTGTTTATTTATTTTTTAAAAATTAAATAATAATAATAATACATAAGGTAGATAGAATTAGATGCAAGTTAAATAAATAATAATAATAATTATTATTATTATTATTAAAAATTAGTTTATATAATATTTTAATTAACTCAAGCAATAAAGATAGCTTTTATGTAGCAGAAAAATAATAGGAAATTATACAATATATGAAATTTATATGCTATAAAAATATCTATGATATCTATTTTATTACATATCTTATATAATGTACTTTGTGTATATTGTCTAATTAATTTTTTTTATATATTTAATATTGTTTTTTATTTTAATTACTGAAAGAAAAGTTGATATTGATTTTGCAACTAGAGACCTAAATCGGGTCGGATCGGATTTGACCCAAAATATTTCGAATCGGTTTGGATCGGATCTCTCTAATAAAAAAGTCGGATCGAATCTGATAGATGTATTCGAAATATCCGAAAGTTATCCGATATTTTTATTTTGTTTTACTCATATTAATAGTATTTTTAACTCTCTTATTAAGATATTTGCATTGAAACAAATAACTGTAAAATTTGAGTAACTCTTTATTAATCAACAGCAGAAAAGACTTCTAAAAGTTATAACAATTGTGTTTAAAATATTTGAATTAACAAATGATTAAAAATGAGACATTTATAACTAAATAATATTTTTAACTATTTTTAGATTTTTAAGTCAATTATGATTTTAAATAAAAATTTTAAATTCAGATTGGATTTAAAAATTTTTATGTTTGGATCGGTTCGGATCTATAACCGGAAAAAGTTGGATCGGATCGGATACTGAAAAGTGTATCCGATTTGGGTCTCTATTTGCAACCATCGCTGAACATGGTTGCAAGGTAAGTTAAAGCTAAAGCGTTAAATTAAATAATATTTAACAATATATCAATAATGTATTTTTATTTTAAAATTTATTTATTGAATTTATTATTTATAAATTTTATAACAATACTAAAAATATTTTATAGAATTTATTATTTATTATAAATTCTATCAAATATTTTTAGTAATAAATCATTATGGAAGTTTTAAACTAGTTTTAAAGCTAAAAATTAAACAAACTTATACATTCCTTAAAGTATTTATTAAATTATTATGTTTAAAACTTTTAACAAAAATCTAAGATTATTGTAATTTTGTTAATTTATAATTGTATTTAATAATAAGCAAATAATAAATAAAATAATAAATAAAAGACTTGTTTGCAAATTAATTATTTATTGTAAACATTTTAATTAAAAATTTATAATAATAATTAATAATTATAAAAATTTATTTTAAGTATATATGCACTTACTACATTTAAAAAGATACAATTGTTTATAAATCTTTTTATAATTTTCTTTAATTAAGAACTTATTTTGGATTTTGTTTTATTAAACAATTAAATTTTTTTTAAATATGTTTGCTAATAATAACAAGGCAAGTTTTTATTTGTTATACATTAATTAATTACTTAGTTTTTAAAGATTAAGTTTATAAACAAAAAGTCTTAAAATAAAGCAAAATTTAAGCAATATAATAATACAAGTACAAAAGATTATTTTATTTTAAATTTAATTGACTTGGTCAATTTAATTATAATTTTTAATTTTTACATTATCAGTTTATTACTTTTATTTATTAATAAAGTAATTTATTAGATACTATTTTAATTTTAAAAATTAAAAATTTTTTTAAATAAATTTTTATTTAGAATTATTATCTTAAAAGATTTTAAAATATCAATATAATTATTAGTAATAATTTATTACTAATAGAGTCTTACTAACAGGGTATTATTATCAAACTCCATAAACTCTTTGAAATAAAATCGCCTCTTTGAAAATTAAATTTGAAGTAAACTTACATTGCAAGTCTTTAAATTAGTGAGCTAGTTAACAGTTTATATATCTTATCAATTAACAAAGCACATTTTTTATTCGTAATTAATGGCCAGAATTAAAAACTTAAATTGTTAACTAGCCCGATAATTTATCAATATATTAATATAAAATAACTTATACATTATTCCTCAAAGTGACAGATAAGCGGAAATCCTTTTACTATGTCACTTTTACATTTCTCATTAATATAAAACTGCAAGCCAAGTTTTGGCAGTTGACAAGTTTATATTTATAAGTTTGACATTACTCACAAATTATTAATGATAAATACTAAAAAATATAAATTCTAACTTGGTTGCTACTTACACGATATATTTATCAGTGATTGTGTGAATGTGATTCATCAATCTAACTTTTTAATGAATAATTTTGATTTTAATTAGCGCTAAATTAAAATTTAATTTTTAAAATTATTTAATAAAGTACATTTTTATGTAATATAAAACGCCAACGCTTACAAATCATTATATATATTAGAATTGACATTTTTAGTGTATATATATATATATATATATATTTAATCAATATATATATATATATATAAATTGTTTTTTAATTGATAAAAAAAACTAAATTTTATTTTAACTTAAAATTATTTCTCAAAAAATTACATTGATTGAATTTAATGCACACAGTCATTGATACATGTTAATATTAAATTAAGTAAAATTTATTTCTTAAAGCTTAGCTGTCTAAACTTTAGCAAGCAATTTTATATATTAATTTAAATATAAAGTTATTTGTAATTATTAATAAACTAAACTATAAATTATATTAAGCCAATTTATGTTTTAAGTTTGTTTTTATTTTGGCTCAATTTTATGCCTTTTTATTTATAAGACTAATTAAATTAAAGATTTATTAAAATAACAAAATTTTATTTCAATTACAAAAAATAACAAGCTGTAATTATTATAATGCTCCTTTGAAAATAAATTTCTGTTAAATATCTATAATTGTAAATATTTTAATAATAATTTTTATTCTTTGAATATTTATAAAAACAAATTTTGTTTTTATAAAATTATTTTACAATAAATATTGTGCAAGGCAAAACTAACATTACTCTAATTAATTTAATTATATTAATATTTAAAACGTAAACTATTTCATTTTATTTAACAAACTAAATTAACTTTTATAAATTAAAAATTTAACTTACTTTTTATGTTATGAAGCAATTTTTATTATTCAAGTTCAATACGTATATCAAACTATTTATATGTTATAATTAATTTTTATGTCCAATTATTTTGCAATAACTGATAGTTTTGTTATCAAAAGCCAATCCAAATATTAATAGAATGACGAGAATAATGAGACAATTATCACAAATTACAATAAAAATTATAATTTAAAAAAAAATTGCAATTGTTTCGCAATAAGTTTGGGATAAAAGAAACTTTTTTTCTTTTTAATAACAAAGAGAATATCTTTGAATACAATAAGAAGATCGGATAAAGTTTGAGAATATTCTGCAGATTATAGCGACTGAGAGCTCGAAACGAAATACATATAAACGAAGAGATCACTTGTGTATTAGATTACTGTTATTACGGCAATAGAAGTGCATTTTGGAGAGAATGCGCACAACTGTTCACTATAACAGAGTCTTCAGTAAATCAATGGCTCAATGCAATCGCATAAATCTGTTATATTGAATCATTCTTATTTTTGTCGAAAAATTAAGCCGGAACTCAGCAATGAGTGCGTGCATGAGCATTTTAAATTTTAAAATTTTAAGCTAGATTAAACACACAAGCTTAAAAAAATTTTAATGCAAATAAATTGCAATTGTTTTGAATTATGTCTTATCTGATTGGCATTTGAATAAAATTGATTTCAACTCACTATTGATTTATTATACTTTCTGTATATACTGTATACAGTACATGAATCTCAAAAAAAAATCCCAAATGTACTTGATCTAGTAGACAAATGTACTTGTTCGTACTTGAATATGTTAGTTAGAATTTTAAATAAACAAAAAATATTTTAACATAATCCAGGTAGTTTTTATTTAATAAATACATATTATTTTTTTATTGTTATGCTGATCATGTTTACAATAAAAGATATTTTGGTTTAAATATTAATAAATATTCAAAAAATATTCTAGATTTTTGTTTTTTAAAATGCATTTTATAAAATATTTTGCAATGTCTTTGTAGAAATGCAGTTAAAGACCAAGTTTAATTAACAATTTGAATTATGCATCAAATAGCTTTTCTTGTATACATAAAAAACTTTTACTGTGAGTGCATTTCATTTGATAAATTATGCAGTTTGCAAATATTTACTTGGTCATTCATTTAAAATTAATTTATAAATTCTTTAACAAAAATTTTTTTTTAAATATTTTTTTAAAGAGATTGTGCTGATAAGAAAATGAATAAAATGCAACTATTGGGTGTTTTTTATTTAATTCGCGTTCATTTAAACGTTTATTCAATTAAACTTGTTATTAAATTTGATACAATTTTCTCAAAATACAGTTAAAATCCATTTCTATCAACTAAGTCGGGCAGAAAAAATGGGGGATAAAATTGGAAAAGAGATAAAAAAGAAATTTTTTACATAGTCCCTATAATAAATGGTTTTGGAATAAAAGGGACAAAAATGGAAAAGTGATAAAAATAGATAAGATAGAAATGGACTTGGACTGTACTAAAATATTAAACATTTAAAAAAATATTTTACTTATGTGTAAATATTGCCATAAAGTTTAATAAAATTAAAATTGAAAAATATTTAATTTATAAATTTGCTTTATAATTTTTATAAAAGATTATACAGGATAAAAATATAGCTTTGTTCAAATTAATTAAATAAATTTTACGCTTTTGTTAATATTAGATCTATTTTAGTCAAATCCTAATTAATATAACTATTTTTAAATAGTAAAATTAACTTAACAATAATATGTTGTTTTATTATTTTTTAAAAATACTAATTAAATTAATCATAATTAAAATATTTTGAATTACTCACATGTCAGAGTAGTTTTGTATAAATTAAGTTGTACAAATATCTTAAACAAAAACACAAACTTTTGCTTTTGATCATGTGTATATCTACCAGTTAAATTTTAATTAAATAAGTGTTTTAAGTAATAGTGTTAAATCAAATTGAGAGCACTTACAGTTGGACTTAATCGATAATCAATGAATACGTTAATAAAACTGACACGATAAACAGATATTGAACAAGCACAATTAATATATAATGTATTAGCTAATTATTTATCATATTTCTTTAGTACAATAAAATGTTTAATTGACAAAGGCACTAATTGATTGATGCAATTATAATATAAACATTAATGATCTACTTATGTATTAATGATACAATAATTTATTAAATGTGCTTTATCATATTTTATTTCATGTTGTTTTTAATTAATAAATAATTCTAAAATTATAATATAATTAACTAAATAAAATAATACCTTGCAAGAGTTATTTATTTGCAAATTAAAAAAAGTTTTAATATTATGGTTATATTTAAGAGATGGTTTTAAAAATGGGGCAAGTAAACAAATAAATTATAAACTAAAATCAGACATACTATTCAGGATTAGATTTAAGATATTAATTCAAATTTATATTTAGACACAAATAAATAGAAAAATTAATTATTTTGTCTTAATTTGATTTATTAAATATTTATTATGTCAGTTATTTATCAATAATTTATTAATTTAAAGATTATTAGATAATAGTTATTTAATTTTTAATATTAACATGTACAGTAGTTAAACCAGTCATTTAGAAGGGGGGAATTAGCCAAAATTCCCTCCCTGATTTTAAAAATTGGGATTTATTCCCCTAGCATTTAATCCGCGAAAAGATACCCCCCCTCAACTTTTTGCCGGCCGCTTAGGCGGCCGGCAAATTTTTTTGAGTTTTTGACCAAAATTAGCTAATTTTCCCTAAATTGGTACTAAATCCGGTTTAAATCCAGTTAAATTAGGGAAATTTTTATCATAAATATATGGGTTTTTTGAGCGTTTTTGGAAAAATCCCCCCTAGGTTTTTCGCCAAAATATTTGGAAAAATCCCCACCCTAAATTGTCCGACCTTCTGAATTTCTTTGTTAAACTATAAATTAATTAATTTTAATTTTTTACTATTTTAATGTGTATTTTAAATTTTAAAGATGTTATAAATTTTATCTTTATAAAATAACATGATATTAAATATTTAACAAAATAATATCCTGCTAAATAAAAATTAATCAATTAATCAATTTACTTAACGTCTCATTTTCTCCTAAGAGGGTCGAGATTGAAGACCTGCAATCGTAGACCTCAGCAGATCACAATCACTTGCAATGGTTTAAATTCGAGTAAAATCGACCTCAACTCCAGCGCACAACTGCCTGATACTGTCAGCCTATCTGTTGCGCCGTTTACCTGCTTGTCGTTTACCGGTTGGCTGAGACAAATAAATTCTTTGTGGGCGTCTATCCGTATAAATTCTCAACACGTGTCCAAACCAACGCAATTATGTTCTTAATCTTAAAAAGTAGCCGCTTCACATTTGGGGTTTCTCTAATGGCTGAGTTTCTAAGGTGCACTCGATTGCCATATTTTATTTTATTATGGAATAGCTTGCATATTTTTACTAATTAATAACAACGTTTCATATTGGTGTTTAAAATCAAATAAGTTTAAATTAAAATGTATACACTAAAATATCTAAAACTTTTTTTTATGGCAAAATCTTAAAGTCCTTATTTTATTATAGACAGCATTTTAATGTATTTAAAAAAATGCAACAAGATTTTTAAAAAATTATTTGATGTTCTTTATATAAAATAAAACAAATTATTATTAATTTATAATATTTAGTTTATTTAAAAATTATTTTTATAACAAAAATATTTAATTAATTATTTTAAAATGTTTTTAAATTTAAAAATTAATGCAAATGCTAAAGGAGAAAATTTTTCTAAAATTAATTGTGAAACATAAATATTTTTCAGCTTACTTTAATCTAAATAAATTTAAACTAACCTAGATTTAATTCCAATTTATTTAAAGTTTTAAAAATGTTTTTGAAAAGGTGCCTTGTTACTTGCCAAAATTTAGAAAAGTTATAAGCCAATTTAAGTAATTTTGGCAAAGTTTGTTTTAAATATTATTATTAAATCAATAATTTAATTTTAAAATTGATATAAAATAAGTTAAAATATTACATTGAGTTTAATTTAAAAACAATTAACTTTTTATTTCAAAACAATTGTTTGTAAATTTTGTCTTGTTATTCGATATATAATTATAAAATAAGTGTTATTTTATTAAAAGTCTGTTTGCGTTCACAAATAAATTATTATTTCAAGACATTTGGAATTGAATTAGACTTCACTACAACCAAACACTCCTTCGAGACAACACTTTTGGTTTAGTCTTCATTAGAAATTGAGAAGGTCTGCCGATCCAGAGGGGATCAGGTGGGGAATTTTTCCAAAAACGCTCAAAAAACCTATATATTTATGATAAAATTCTACCTAATTTACCTGCATTTAAACTGGATTTAAACTAAATTTAGTAAATTTAATTGAATTTAAACCGAATTTAGCATCAATTTAGGGAATATTTTCTAATTTTGAGAAAAAACCCAAAATATTTGCTAGCCGCCGAAGGCGGTCGGCAAAACCTTGAGGGGGTGTATCTTTTCGCCAACTAAATTCTCGGAAAAATGGGGAAATAAATGCCAATTTTTAAAATTAGGGGGATTTTTGGCTGATACATTTGCAATGCCTGGTCTTCATATAATTGACATCTTATTTAAAGCTATATTACATATAAATATCGAAGCCCTCAGAGATTGACTCAACCTTTACTTACTCTCAGTTTATTCGCGTTTGAATTGATTTCGAACAAATTCTATGTCTTATCAACTCTCAACATATTTAAAGATACCCGGCCAAGACGGACACTAGATAAATAAATGTTGCTCAAAATAAGATGCGCGCTCCAGCATGTTTAATTATATAAAATTGCTTTCAATCTATTTATTAATTCAAAAACAAAAAGTTGCTTGATTATATAAACTAAGATTAATTTCAGTTATTGAGAGAATGAATAGGCTGCATTTTTAAATTTGATATAATTTTATTCAATTTTTGTAACAAATTTGCTCAAAAAATATTAATATTATTACAAAATAATATTATTAATATTTTTAATTAAATTTTTTCTTATAAGAATTTAAGTTTATCAAAAATCAAAGTTTAAAATTTTTTTAATTTGCATTTTTTACTTATTAAAATGTTATTTTTTTAATTATATAACTAAAATCAAAATAATTTTGGTTTTTTAATTTTAAAATATATATATTAAAATTAACATTATTAAAAATTTATTTTTAGTAAATTTATGTTTAAATACAATATATTCCGTTTAGTGTTAACCCGTTTATTGTAAATACTTGTTTTTAGTAAAAGATATGCTAAGAACCAAGCACAAATATAGAGATTGAGAAGGGGGGATTAGGCAAAAATCCTCCTGATTTAAAAAATTTAAATTTATCCCCTCTATCATTTAGTCCGAGAAAAGGTACAACCCTCGACGTTTTGACGGCTACCAAATTTTTTAGGGTTTTTTGTCCAAAATTAGGGAATTCTTTCTAAATTAGTGCTAAATCCGCTTTAAATCCATTTAAATTAAGCAAAATTTCATCATAAATATATAGGTTTTTAAGCGTTTTTGAAAAAATTTCCTCCCCTGATCCTCACTGGATCGGCTGACCTTCTTGATCTCTGCTCAAATATAATATAAATCTTTAATTGTTTCTAGTAAATTCCACAAATTCCGAACATATTTTACAGAACCGAGTTGTTTACTATATCGGGGATATACTATATTATACAAAAGCTGATTTAAAATAAATAATTGCAGCATTAAATACATATGACCTAGTTGGTGGAGAAGAGTAAATAAAATAATTTTTTTAAATTTAAAACTACAGAGATTATATAGAAAATTAAACTAACAAAATTATTATTATTATTAACTTATTATTTTCATTATTATTATTATTAATTTAGCACTAATTAAAACAAATTATTTTTGTTTTAATCATCTAAATATTTTTAGTTTAGATTAGCAAAAGTTCAAAAATAAAATTAAATGACTTAAAATTTAAATAAATCTGTTAAATATTTAAAATTGTATTTAGCTATAACATTTTTGTTATTTTTTAATAATTGCTTTTTTAAATAGAAAATATGCATATTTTGTTTGCAGTCATTTGAAATTTAAAAAACAAAAAATTTTGTTGTTAGTTAATTTTTTTAATAAACAAATATGAATAAAAATAAATTTTTAATTAAAATTTTTGTTAGCAAATTAAATTCTCTATGGGCACAAAATAAAAACAATTATAGTTTGTTTAAAATCTAAGATTGAGAAGGACGGCCGATTTAGAGGGGATCAGGGGAGGGATTTTTGTCAAAATTTTTTCAAAAACCTAGGGGGGATTAGGGGAAAGTTTTCCAAAAACGCTCAAAAAACCTTTATATTTATTATAACATTTTACTTAATTTAACTGGATTTAAACTGAATTTAAACTAAATTTAGTTAAATTAACTGGATTTAAATTGGATTTAGCACCAATTTAGGAAAGATTTTTTTAATTTAAGGCAAAACTGTAATTAGTTCCAATGACTAATTGTATAAAATATTACGCCTTAGTAAATATCTAATTATGTGTTAAATATTTAATAATAATTAAAAATCTAAGTTTTTAAAATTAACTTTTTGAGCATTAAATTTTATTAATTTTATTATTACAAATTTTTCACATGTTTTCACTTTTCGAGAATATTTATGTAAAAAAATAAAATCAAATATTTTAGTTAAAAATTAAATTAAACTTTTAGTTTGGCAATATATTAATTAATTATTTAATACTTGATTATAGCAATTTAATGAAAATTATAGCACATGTAAAATGTTAAAAAAATATATTACATTTTTTGTTAAATTTTAATAAATTAGTAAGATTTTTGTATAAATAAAATTAAATTGTTTTATGTAAAAATGCAAATTTAAGGAATTACAAGAATGTTACTTGTTAAATTTACATTTTCGTATTAAAAATTTTATTTTCAAGTTAAATTAAATTGCTTTTAAAAAATAATTTTTTTTAAAAATGTTACAATGCCAAAATGAGTTTATTTAATATCAGAAATTGTAAAGGATCAGCCAAATATCCTCCATTATTTTGAAAATTTTGATTAACCCTCCCTTTTCTCCCATAGAATTTGATTCGCGAAAAGGTAACCCCTGCTACTTTTTCATTCAAAATTAGGATATGTTTTCTAAATTTGAGCTAGTGCAGGTTTAAATCCATCAATTAAATCCTACAATTTTATTTTAAATCCAGTTAAATTAGGTAAAATGTTATCATAAATATATAGGTTTTTTGAGTGTTTTTAATAAAATCCCTCCCCTGATCACCCCTAAATTTTTGGCCAAAATTTTAAGAAAAATCTTTTCCCTGATTTCCCCTGGATCGCCCGTTCTTCTCGATCCCTGTTTAATAACTATAATAAAATTTTGACAAATTATTCTTGTCTACGACGATGAGAATATTTTTTATTATTTTTAAATATGTTAAAATTAAAAAAATAATTATGTTTATTTTAATGATCAAACTTTAAGTCATTTATGAGATTGCAGTTTTTATAATCAAAATTGTAATTACTAAGTAGATTTAATACAACATTTAATATTTTATTTAAAATATATTAAGACATCCAAGCTTAAACTTTGCACTTAGAAAATTTCTTAAATTGCATAAAAAATATTATTTTAATATAAATTTTAAAAATACAAAATAAGCTTCCCACATTAAATTAATTCATTTAAACAAATAATATATGCAATTGCTTAATGATTAAAATTTTGAACATTGGCAATAAAAAGTATTTTGAAATTATACACATATTCCCATGTGTTTACATGGTAATTATTTTGAATTTATTTAAAGAATTGCCGCTTTTAAAGTTATAAAAAAAATTTTCGTTGATATTTTAAGCAATTTTATAATGTGTATTTCACTTAAGTATTCTGAAAATTTTTTTGGTTCTTGTTTCTTATAAATAAAACATTTTATTTTAACATTTAAAATTATCGTTTAATTTGTAAGCAATAAATATTTTTAAAATAAAATTTAAATTTCTTGACATTAAAAAAGAATTCTTTAATGAAATATATTTTTTACTAAGCAAAAAGTAACAAAATATGTTGTAAAACTAATATTAAGTTAATAGGATTTATCTATTAGGTAAATATTTTAATTCAAAATTATTTCTATTATTTATTAATTAATAGAAGAATTTTATTTCACATAATATAAGAAATAAAAATAATTTTTAAAAATTTGTAAATTAAATTAAATTGAGTTTTAAAGAATTGTATTTTAAGATATATTCATAATCTAATAATAATAATAATTATTAATATTTGATTTACAAAAAAGTATCAAAGAGCAATTGAAATAATCTTGTCCTATTTCCCTTCTTGGATGTTTATCCAAATATATTTTAAACATTTCTTTACTTATCTCATCTTTCCCTGTATTGGATAAACATCTAAACCCTTAATTCAATGTAATATTATACATCTGAACTTAATCAATCATGATGAATCTTGTTGTTTAATAAAAAAAATTATTATTATTTGCATTGCCTTGTAAAAAAACAAAAAAAGTAATCATTATTTTATTACTAAAATCTTTGAGATTTTCAATCATTTTATTTTTGATTTAAATTTAAGCACATTCTTTGTTTTTGTGGCATGATAGCAGTGTAATTCTTTAGCAGTCTTATTTTGTTATACAGTTAAATAAAAATGTAAAATATGTTTTGAAACAAAGAGTCATTGCGGGCGTAAATCTGCTAATTAATATTTGCGCATTTGGATGGAGGCATAACTTAGATATCAAATGGTGTACATAAGCTTAAATAATTAAAAATACGAGATTTATATTAAACAAAAAATAGATTAATTAATTAATTTGTATGAATTTAACTTTACATATAATTTATTTTAAGCTATTCTTGAATTTAACTTTTTAAAATAAATATTAAGTAGTTATGTAAATGTATATTTTAAAACTTTTGATTAATTATATATTTATATATTAATTTTATTGAAAAATATTATATTAAAATTTCCTCTTAGAATAAGTTTATTTTTGATGTTTACGGCATTTTACATAATGCTTATTATTTTTAAAAACATTTAACATATAATTTTTATAATGACCAATGGACTTCATATTTAATATGCATAATGTTGCAACTGAAAGAAATATTTGTTAACCTTTTTAATATTTTTTTTATTGCAAACAAAATCAGACTGCTAAAGCTTTACACTGCATGATAGTATTGATACATATCAACAATATTCTACACACACAAAGTGCAAGCTCAAAAATAATTATTTAGTTGAGTAAAACATAAATAAAATAAAAAATATTTTACGTTTTTAAAAATACAATTTAAAAATTCAATAAAAACCAGTTTTTCTCAAATATTTTATTAACTAATATTATTTGAAAATAAAAAAAATTGAAAATATTTTTTTCAATTGAAATATATATTTGAACTTGTTTGATATATTTTATTCAAATATTAACCTTGAACTATTTAATATAAATATTTGCTTGTTACATTTATTTTATTGTGATTTATAAATTAATACCATAAAGTAAGTCGTGTTTTATTAATTAGTTAATTGAAAAACAAAAGTAAATATTTATTTGAGATTATATACAATTATTAGCACAATGTGTGTACAGTACAGAACTGTCGCTTTTATTACACTCGTATAGACTTTATTTTTAGATATAATTTATATAATATTTTTTGTCAATAGTGTCGTTCCAGTAATGAGAGATGATTTACTATTAATCCGAAAACGTGTCAAGAACATATAATTATTGCAAATAAACTGACATTATTTTGAATTAAGTATATTATTAACATGTATGTTTTTTATTTATAATTTTTAGCAATATTTGGATATTTTAAATGTTTATTAAAACTATAGATTTATCTAAACAATTTATGCAGGGAGCGAGAAGGGCGGCAGATCCAGGGGGGATCAGGGGAGGGGATTTTTTTTAAAAAGCCTGTTTCCGAAATGGACAAGTCTAATTTACGGCTTCTGGAAGTGGTTGTACGGTTCCCAACGGTATGGCTAATGACGTCTACGGCTTTCGAAGTCTTACTTTAACTTAATTAACTTAATATAAGTATAATATTAATACAAATAAAAGTCTTAAATAGGTTATATTGATTTTAAGTCAACATTAACCATGTTAAATATTAAACAAACAAAATTTAATTAAGTAGATTATATGGATATTTTAAACATAATTTGTTGAAAATCGTACAGAAACAATCAAGTAAAGCTAAACAAATAAAAAATTGCTACACAGGTTGATAAAGACATAATAAGAACAAATTTAAATGTTAATAATTTCTTATTTACAAGAGTTTTAATGACAATTATTTTAAATGTATTTTTTTTTATATTAATATTATTTTTATTAGTTACAAAACAACCTCAATATTTAAGTTTAAAGATTTATACAAAATAAAAGTTTTCAATTATAAACTTTAATATAATTTACAAAAATATTTACAAATAATAAATTAAATGTTTATTTTGTAATGATAAAATTATTTAAAACTTATAATTGTTATATATTTAATTCAACAAATAATTCAATACGAGTTACGCATTAACCACACACCTATCTGTGCTCTAACAATAACAATAAATATTAATCTTTAAATACATTTTCAAAGAAATGTATATATAGTTTTACCATGTTGTCTTCTCCCCCCCCCCGCTGAGGTGAATCGCTTATTATAGTAGTGAGAAAATGTACTTTACTGTACGTACCAAATATACATAATTACTCAACTTTTAAAACAAAAATTTTTAATATATTTTCTTGCTTTTACAAAAAAATCTTTTAAAAAAATTACAAAATTTATATAAATCAAAATGTTAAAGCACCAAGACAAAATATCAAATAAGATAAGTATAAAAAGATTAATGTTTAAACAAAATTTCAAATATTTTTTAAAGTTATAAATAAATTTAACTTGTCAATTAATTTTAATCAATACTATTTTATCTAATTTAGAAAAATTAGGCTTTTAGTGTTTTGCAGTTTTAATTAAAATTAATAAAGTGTAGAAAATGTTATTAAATTAAACGGGTTTTTAAAAAAACAATTTTAACACAAAGTTATATCAATAAATTTTAGCAGGTTAGTTAACAATTTATATATTTTATTAATTATTAAGAATCTACTATACAAAAGTAAAATTTTATTTTTTAAAAAATACAAAGCTTGCGAATTTATTTATTATAACAAATTATTTGTAAAATGCAGGAATTTAATTTATAACATGTTTGAGATGTCTATTTTTAGCAATTGAATGGATCAACAAAATCTCAAATTTTTAGCATAATTGACTTGATTGTAAAAAATTTAATTATTTTTGGTTTTATTTTATTTGCAATTTTGAACTTAGCTATACATTTAGGCTTACTAAAGTAGACTTTTAAAAAAAACTTTTATAAAAATTCATTTGGATTAATTTTAGTTAAAATTAAAAATCAAGTCAGTTTTTTAATGTTTAAAAAAATAAAAGTTCACAAAAATTTACAAATTTTGCAAAAAAAAACTACTATATTTAATAAATCTAATTGCAAAATTTAAACTTAATAACTTTAACGGTTTTCGAAAAATTAACAAATACTTTTATATAGTAGATTTACTGTCACTTTGCATATATCATTAATATATAGTATTTAAAAAATTTTAATTGCTAACTAGCTCGATAATTTAATGCAATATCGTTATAATTTAATTATAAATCAAAAAAGTCAGCCGATCCAAGAAAAATCAATAAAGGGATATTTTTCCCAAAAATTTGGCCAAAAATCTAGGGGTGGGTCAAGTAAAGGATTTTTCCAAAAATGCTCAAAACCCCATATATTTATAATAAATTTTTGCTTAATTTAACTGGATTTAAACGGGGGTTAACACCAATTTAGCAGAAATTTTCTAATTTTGGAAAAAAAATCAAAAAATTTCACGGCCGGTTTAGGCGAAAAGCGTGCTTTTTCGCGGACCAAATGCTACTGGGGGATAAATTCAAATTTTCAAAATTACGAGGGATTTTTGAATCATCCCCTCCTTCACGATCCCTGAACTTTATTTCAAAATTACTTTACAAAGGCAATATGTGAAAATTGATTTACTCTGTTATGCCTGCAAGTTAATTTTGTAATTATAATATAAACTAGATTTATAATTTAATAAAAGTTGTGATATGTCTCATCAAATTCTTGTATTATATAGTTATGTTTGGAATGTGTTATAAATTAGTTAATCTCAAAAATAAAGAGTTGAGAAATGTCTGTGTGCTGTGTCTGTGTCTGTCAGAGCTGTAAACTAAAAGTCATTTATATTAATATTTGAATTGACACTCGAATAGATTTTTTAAACAATTTATTATTTAATTTAATATAATTACAACTCTGAAGCAAAAGAGCTGAAGAGTAGGTCATATGTGCCCTAATTTGGGATCACAAATAAAATTGAGTTAATATTTAATTAAAAATAGTTTGTATTTTGTTTTATATTACATTTTTTATTTATAATTTTAGTTTTTTTTCTATTTATAAAACAATTAGTTTACATTCTTTTATTTACTCTCGAATTAATTTTAACTTGATAACAAAAGTTTTCTTAAATTAGCTAGTTAGGCTTGATCTAAATTATTGATTTGTATTTTTATATTAAAATTAATAAAAATATATGATAAAAATTAAAACACGCAACTTAATTTTTTAAGTAAATATATTTATTATATTATATGTAATCTTATTGTTAAATATTAATGAAAATATTAGTTTTATAAAAAAAATAGCTTTTATTTATTTAGTTTTGTTAATTTTTAAGTATAAATTTATTATTTTAAAACAAAACAAATTAATAAAATATTTTAAAAAAATTTAATTAAATTATAATAAGTAGTATGTTGCCGTTATACATGAATTCAAAATGGCGGACACTGCACAACAGTACGACCCTATTTTCGAGACGTACTTTATGGAAGAGGCGGGTACCACTTTGCCCCCTAAATTACCTGACGTAATTTATGTTCCGAACCAAAATGGCGGCCAAGATGGCGGCGATGACGTCAGAGCTCGACGTACTTTATGGAAGGGGTTGTGCCCTTTATTGCCCCTTTCCCGACGTACTTTATGGCCAAATTTTTTATATCGCACTACAGTGCAAGAGCATTTACCGAAGTGGCCACTGGCCAGAT
>JAQFXP010000804.1:0-24361 GCA_034693685.1 Belba bartosi
ACGTAATTTATTGTATTAATTTAATTATTCAATAATTTAAATTTTATTTATATCATATAATTATCATTTTATAATAAGGTAAAAAAGATCGGTTTAGACTCACTTCCTACTACATTTTGCTTTAGCCTCCGACCGGCCCCTTTTTCTCAGCCCTGGTAATTACCCATAAAATATTTTAATCAGGAATTAGAAAAAAATATTTTGAAATAAAATTTAACTTTATTAAAATTTAATTAATTTCAGAACAAATTAACGTTTTAGATATTTAAACTATAAAACTAGATATAGTTGTTAAAATTGTTGCATGTTCTAATTCAAATATTTTAATTCTATTCAATAATTCAATTAAATATAACAAATAATGACAATAAATATCGAACAGACTATCTTATATAATTAATTTATTATTAGTTAAAATAATATTTAAATTTTAAAAAATCTATCACATAAATTTTACAATTTAGAGTCATAGTCGCAAAAAAATAAACAATAAAATATCTATAAATTATTTTTAAGTACTGTATGTATAAAATTAAACCACAATGCTAAATATTATTTTTAAAGACATTTTAAAGTCAATCCAGGTTTAATTAAATAATTTACATTATCATAACTAACATTATTAACTTTTTAACTATCACATTTTCAGTTCAAACACACTAAATTTTTTAACAAAAGTTTGCTAGACTATATTTATTTATATTTTGTTTTATTATTACATTTAGCAAAATTAAACCATACAATAATTTAGCATAAAAACTTGTTAAAATTCAAGAAACAATAATTTCTTGGCTAACCATCTGATGAGTTCTTGTGTGTCATCTCGTGTCTCAATTCAAAATTAGTCATCGATTGCATAATAAGAGAATTTTCCCAAAGCTTTGGCTTTAAATCACATGATATGTATAAACAAATAATAATCAAATATTTGTCGGCTTTTGCCTAAAATGCGACATCAGATCAGAGGCGTAACCAATAATTGTAATCAATTTGCTATTAATACAGTGGAAAGATTTACAAATCACTAGTTATTCATTTGAAGTCTAAATAATTGGTTTTATTTGAAAAGTTTTCAACTTTTAAATCGTTTTATAAGAAAATTGACTGAATTATGACCGAAACTGGAAGTAAAGGAATCCGTGTTTGGTGTGACGGCTGGTATGCCTATTGATATAATTGTCGTAGAGTTTCATCATTTCACAACTTATACCGAATTTATTTAGATTTTAGTATATATTAGGTATGGAATGTGTTTACAGTTAGACTATTTGATTGCCAGTTGAGTGTCGGGACAACAGTTTATATTTTAGTCATTGGTTTCGGTTGTGTAATGATTTGCTCCAAAACTAATTGAATTCTTAAGTAATATAATGTTTATACCAAAACCCAACCCAACCCATGCCTCAGCTACGATATGGTGCACTTCGGTCACGCCAACCAACTACGTCAGGCCAAAGCAATGGGCGATCGACTCATTGTTGGCATTCATTCGGACGAAGAGATAGCCCGACATAAGGGACCGCCTGTTTTCAGTGAAGACGAGAGATATAAAATGGTTTCGGCCATCAAATGGGTCGATGAGGTGGTGAGAGACGCGCCCTATATAACCACTTTAGACACTCTGGACCGACACAACTGCGACTTCTGTGTGCACGGGAACGACATCACTCTCGACGCCGACGGCTTCGACACCTATAGGTATGTCAAAGAGAGCGGAAGATATCGCGAGTGTCAGCGCACGGAAGGCGTGTCCACAACTGATTTGGTCGGAAGAATGCTTTTGTTGACTAAAACACACCATCGAAGGAGTGGTCCGAACGAAGACCTTCCCGATCGGGAACACACGGCTAATATAAGTCGCGATTCGTCTACACACAGCCCCTGGACTGGAATATCGCAGTTCCTGCCGACCACTCAGAAGATCATTCAGTTCGCCGAAGGAAAGGAACCGAAAGCCGAAGACCGGATCGTTTACGTCGCGGGAGCTTTCGATCTGTTCCGTAAATACACTTTAAATACATTAAAATAGTTTGAATCGAATGTAAGAACGGATTGGTTGCAGACGTCGGTCACATCGACTTCTTGGAAAAGGCCCGAAAAGAAGGCGATTATCTGATCGTTGGATTGCATACCGATCTCGTGGTTAACAGATACCGGAGCTATAACTACCCAATTATGAATCTACATGAACGGGTGCTATCAGTGCTCGCATGTAAGGTAAGGACTATTAAATCCCTTTTCTTATCAACTCTTCAGATAAACACTTATTTTTGTGTCGAATCATCAAAAATAGGGTTAAATTAAAAACTGATAACTAATCCATTGATTAAATGATTACTTATTTACTTATATACAACCCATTAGTATGTGAATGAAGTAGTGATCGGCGCTCCCTATTCGGTCAAAAGTGATTTAATGAATCACTTCAAAGTCGATGTCGTAGTTCACGGCCAGACGGAAATACACTCCGACGCCAATGGCTCCGACCCTTATGAGGTACAGAGTCTGCAGACCATCAGTTGACAGTTAAGTGCTATCTATACTAACCTCTATCTATACCTCCCCAAAGGAACCGAAACGTTTGGGCAAATTCAAACTCGTAGACAGCGGTAATGTTTTGTCCACTTTTGATATCGTCGACAGAATTATTGCAAATTCTGTGCAATTCAGACAACGGAACAAAAATAAGGAGAAACGAGAAATCGAAGTCATTAAACGACTTAAGGAAAGCAATTCCAATCAAAATGGAATCGAAAGTCACAACAATTCTCATTAAGTACAGAGTTTGCAGACATATGTAAAATATGTCGATTGAAGGACATTCTCGAGATTCGACTTTTATATCATTTCTTTTAATATAATTTTAAGATTTATATTTTAAGATTTTAACCTAATTTGCATTTCATATATAATTTTTTAATCGTTTTTAATTCAAATATTTTAAGTCGAAACTCGAATTGATCTCCGATTTGATTCTTATTTAGTGAACAAAAATAATTATTTTCAATAATTCTATAATATATTTCTCAGTTATAAAAACTATATCAATGATAAGTCAGATTAGTTTTGCACAAATATATACCAAATTATAATTTTTTGCCAAACATACAAAAAATGATTTCATAATTTATATCTAGTGTTTAATGTTATTTAGAATATGTTTTAAATTATTTGACTTTGTTTTGAGTCATTTCCACACAATTCGAGTCACAATCTGTTCATTGCTTTGTTTGTTCAGAATATTTCAAATAATTTTTATCAAAAGTCTATATTAGACGTAAAAATATTTTTATTAACATTTATTTAGTTATTCGTTTCAACGAGTGCTTGAATTTCGAAGATTTTTTAATAATCGTATGTTTTATCTAATTTGTTTAAAAAGTTATTTTAATAATAAAATGGTCTTTAGTCAAGGTTTGACCCAATTTTAGAATTAGGAAAATTCTCTCAAGAATTAATTGAATTTTATATTTTATATCGATTTTCAACCATAAAATTCAATCCAATTGTGGCTTTATTTACACAATTATTAATATATAAAAAGTTGAATATTATTAGAAATTAGAAAACATTAAAATTAAAAATTACTTAAATAAACTTTTATTGCATTTAAATAATTTCGAAAAATCAATAAAATCGCGCAAACAGTCAATTGAATAAAAACTTAAAGTAATTGAAAAGTATTTAAAAATGAAATAAACTAAAAGTAATTACATATTTAGAAAACTAATTACCAATTGGTTTGAAAGTATCAACTATTGAAAACATTTCGAAAATCGGTTTCAAATCTGGCCATCAATTCCCGTTTCATTGAACGCAAATAATACGATTGGTCTGAGATCTGTGTCTTCAGTCGCTTCTCTTCTTCGGTTAGGTTTTGACTCAACATTTCGTATTTGTTTTGATATCTATTATAAACCAAAATTAGCATTAATTCTAAAATTATTATTTCTTAAACTCAGAAAACATTTACAGCGTTTCGAAAGCGTTTAACATATCCTTCTGTCGATCCATTTCTAAGTTGTGATTCTCTTTAATCCGATTTCTGAACGCATTTATGTAATCCTTTTGTTGTTTATGTCTTTTGTCGAACTCTTTCAAAACAATATTCTCTTCAATTGACTGCAATTTCTTGTATTTAGAGCTCAAATCGTTTTGATATTTTTCGATCACTTTATGCATTCGCGCCCTTTCTATACGAGAGTCCCGTTTGGCCGCATTTTCTTTGATTTTCTCCATTTTCGAGCCCTGGCTTTCGGCCAATGCTTCCAAATGTCTTATTTCGTTTCGAATTAATTTCGATCTTTTCTGTTGTGTTTCGATCGCGTCATTCAGTTTTGACTTAACTGTTAGTTCTTTAAACAGAATATCTTTATTCAAGTTTTCGATCACTTTTTTCTGTTGTTTTTCCTGTTCTTTAAGCGATTTAATTGTATTTCTCGGGACTTCTGGATATGTTTTAATCAAATCATCTAAACTCGAAGTTCGAAAACTGGGCCTTAGATTGGATTTAGTTTTCAATTGATTAACAGTTTTTCGGATTTGCGGTGACTTTTTCGAACGAACCGATTGTTTTCGAGTGCTCTTCAACTTTGCCGAACACTTAGAGCCAATCCTTTGAGGGGTTAGTGCCGTAACGTCGCCGTAATATCTCTTAATCTTCAATTCGATATTATCAGTCATTTCCTTCAATTTGAGCGTTTCGTGCAATCGATGTCCTAAAAGAGTCGCAAAGTTTTCAGACTTTAATCGTTTGTAATCTTCAAAACTGTTCTCTTTCGGCAAAACATCGCGTTTTGGCGTTAATTGAGTTTCCGTTTGAATGGCTTTCGATTGTTTCACTAAATCTTGTTTTCGATTACTTTTGTCGACACAATCGCCACAAGAATTAATTTGTCTTAACGAACCAAACGATTGATTGGAAGCAATCGACTGACTCGAGTGTGAACTAGAAATCGATTCCGATTTCAATGGTTTCCGAAATTTCATTTCATTGAAACTACGAAACAATTCATCGGTTTTTAGCTCTTTTGCCATCAAATCATTGTTCGAACCATTCGTTTGAATGCTTTTCGTTTCATATTTCGACTTCGAATCCAACAAAAGATGTCTTTTATTAAACTTTTTTGGAATAAATTTAACAAAAGTTGAGATAATTTCTAATAAGTCGTGAATTGCGTCCAAATCTCTTTCAACAATATCTTCGGCTTTGATGTGATCTAAAGACATGCAAAAGAGATCTTCGGAAAAGATCTTCAAAAGTCTGGCCATTAAATGGATTTCTTGTGATTTAGATTTGGGATCAAATAACTCGAATTCAGAGAAATCGATAACAAAAATGTCTTCAAATATCAATACAAACAAAGAATAGTTAATGTCTTTAATTGATGTCAAACGAGGAATCAATAGATTTCTGTCAACTATTATATCGTTCGCCAAATGCAGACAATCTGTTAATTGATTAAAAATTCGGATTAAATATAAAAATTGAATTAAAATCAAATTAAATACCTTTTGCTGTGATTTTCATTTTTGAATCCATTTTTCTATTTGTTTTTAAAGTATTAAACAAATTAATGATTGGCTTATTTGAGATTAAATAAAAACTGTTATAAATTGAAGAAAATTTAATACTTTTTTCAAACACAACTCAATACAGATTTGTTATGAAAAAGGATTTAAAAGGTGTTTTTGTTTAAACTGTTGGATAAAATTGTTGATTACTATAGAAACGCAAATAAATAGATTTTCAGACATTTTTGTGATTAAAAGAGATTTAAAAATAAGTGTTAATTTGATTAAATCAATCAAATAATGCCTTTGTTTGGTCTAATCCCATCAAGAATTTGTAAGTATATCTAATTTTGCTTTAAATAACCAAAAAACTAACGCTCTATTCGGATGAAAGGGATAAAACACCCGCCGTTCAGGAAATGGGTTTTTGGTCTGAACGGGTACAACAAATTCGGTAATAATCGACCATTTTTTGCATAAATAAATGAATAAATGAATGGCTAAAACAAATCAATTGTTTTCAGGACTATATCAAAACGATTTGGAATGTTTGGGTCAATTCCCGTGTATGCCGGGCACTGAAGACGTATACAAAGAGGCATTGCGTCGACTGCCGGCCGAAGAGTACGACCAATACGTGTTTAGACTCATCCGTTGCGCTCAACTCGAGATAACCAAATCGTTTGTTCCGCCGGAAGCGACGCCCACTTATGAAGAGGTCTGACATTAGAGGCGATTTGATTTGAGCTTTGATTCAGATATTAATTAATATTTATTTAAAACAATTAACTAATTGTTTGACCCAAAGGACGAAACGAAGGGACGATATCTGGAGCCATACGTTAAGGAGATATTGGCCGAACGCCAAGAGAAGGAGCAATGGCAGGACTTCTTGTCCAAGAAGTGATCCTTTTGTTCAATTGTTTTGTTTTATTCGAGTTATTAATATAAAAATAAATGTAGACTTAAATTGATGTAAAATTTTACTTAGGATTTGAATTACAAAATAAGTTAATCTCTTAAATGAATACTATTAGACATTAAATAAATAAAATAAAAAACAAAATTTTCCGGAATTTAATTAATAGTGATTTGAAATAAAATTATTTCCGTTTTCTAAAAGTCTTGTAGAGATGATATAGAGATGAGACGACGGGTAGACTAACGGGAAGGAAGAGCGGGAAATAAACCGCATATTTCTGGTCTTCGGGAAAGTAAAGTAGAGATAAGAGCGAGGGGTCGAAGAATGCTGTTTCAGAGGACAGGTAGGCTTTTGTGCTCAGTTTGTAGGCATTGTTTAGATCCGATTCCGACAAAAGGTTAATCGCATCGATCGATAGATCAACCGATACGTGCATTCGATTCGCTATTTCTTGTATAATCACAATATTACTCACTTTTAGAATCAATTTACTGATTGACTCCAAAGAAGCCAATGATTTCATTATTTGTTTTTGTGTTATCGAACGCCTAATAGCGTCTAATTCCCATTTAGTGAACAATAATTCATTTTTGACTAAATTTTTCGGTATATTGTCTGGAAGTCCAATCAGATTACGAATTATAGCTCGAAATCCATTGACAAAATCATTCGGTTTATTCCAAACCAGAATTCCTCCTCTGAATGGCGTCTGAATTAGATTGGAATTAGTGTTCAGTTTCGAGTCGTAGAAGAATAAGGGTTTGTCGGAAGGAATATAAACCAACAATTGATAGCTTTGCTTATTGTTGTGTTCGACGACCCGGGACTCCAATGTATTCATAAGAATCGGAACGTGACTCACGTCGAACAGGCGGTCAGTGTTTGTCTCCAATTGTTTCGGATCTTTGGTTTGCGTCAAATGGTCTGAAATGAAGCGATCGTTGAATAAGAAGTGCAAGACTTGAGAGTTTAGATTAAATCGAATCAATTCAGAGATTCCGCTCTCTTTGATGAGACCTAAGTCTCCGATTCTATGAATTTCATCCAATTTCTGAGTCAACACATCATTCACTTCTTCGTCTTCTTTGACGACATTAACGATTAAATCAATTTCTGGATTCAGAAGAAAATCAATTCTTTGAGATTTATACGACTTATCCGATAAGACTTGAGTCGATTCAACCAAATCGAACAACACTTCGGCCAACGATTTGTCGCCAAAAGAATTTTTATCGTTTCTGATGTAAAAGAATCGATGTCTGCCTAAGACATGGCTTCTGTCGGAAGGGATGAGCGTTGTATTGGAGGTGAAGACAAAGAGCCATAACTTTCCTTTGGTTTCGTGGGCTTCGACTTCACTCAAGTCGTTGTCGACTTCGAACAGACTTTTGCTGTTTTCGGGATATTTGCGAAAAACCACTTCTTCTTTGTCGAGAAGAGGTCTGACTTTCCAGTCGTAAACATAAGCCAGACTTCCGTCCGAACTGATCCTTTGCGGCCAATTGGCGACCAGTTCTGACTTCAAGTCCTCTCTATCGATGTCATTATCAACCGATACGACACAAACTGGAAATTTGTGAACAATTCGTTGCGAACTGACTAACAATGCGCTTATGTCTGGCAATGAATGTCTTGAAGGGGAAGTGGTTGTCCACCAAAGAGGTAAACCAACCATAAATATAATCGATATATAGATAACCGACGAAACAATTCCGAAATAATTGATTTGATTTTGTTTATCGTTTTCACAACTCATCTCTTCATTGCTTTCAGATAATTCATTCATTTTATTGAGACTTAAGTTACGAAACGAACTGAAATCTCAATTCAATTAAACACTGTTTCGTTATTTTGTAAAATAAAATTCAAAAACTTTAAATAATTTAATAATTATCTTAAAATCGGTTTAAATTCAGTAAATATTCAAAAAACAACACATTTTTTACGTAAACTGTAAAACAGCGCCAAATTTGAAACAAAAATTTGGACAAAAAATAAATTAAAATTTAAATCAATTCTCATAAGAATTGCGTAAAAAATTATAATAAACTATAAAATAGAAAATCCCAAAGATGCTTGCACAAACAAATTAAAAATTCAATAAGTTTAATTAAAGAGGATGAGATCATTTGACATTGCAATTTGCATTTAAGCTTTCTCTTTTTAGTTTTTAGCTTAAGCCGGGCATAACATAAAATTTAATATAAATGACGTAATAATTAAGTCAATCCCTTTTCACACAATTTAATACATAATCTAATCGTAAATCTAAGCGTAATTTAGTGTTGAATAATAAGAGGATTTTCATAACATTTATTTCATATCTGATTGACAGCCAATGCATATGCTTTAATGTCTAAGCATTTAATATAATATCTCTTTCTATAGGTTTTTAATATTTATTTATTTATAGATAACTGAATGAGAAATATGTAATCAAATAATCAAAAGTAAATAAACGAAACCCTAATTGAAATTAAAGCACAATTTCATAACTAAATCCAATCCAATTCAATGTGATCTCAGCATTAAATCATTTTCCCAATAGTTTTGAATTAAATTTAGTTTAAATCCAAAGTTTTGAATCCAAATCAAAAATTATGTTCAAAATTAATCAATTGATTAATAAATTAAATAATATTTTTATTACATTTTGTTTAGTATTTATCTGCAGTTCAGTTGACCACAAATTAATTAAATGTAAGTATTATTTGAATTACTTTTAGTTTTGAAATACTTTTCGTAACAATCGTTTGGAAAACGTTTAGTAAAATAGAGTGAAATTGAAAATAAACTAAACTTTTAATTAATTAGAAATTATTTAAACATTAATTAATTTCATTAATGACGCAATGCATGGATTGAAAAAAGTTTTAATTTTAATTAATTAAATAAATTCGTAAACTTTTTCCAAACTTTTAGACTTAGTCTTAGACTTAATTTGAGTAAAACTCTAAACGAAAGTCACATTTCAGGCGAATTGCAATCTATTCCTCAATTAAATTATTACGAAATCATTCATAACATCGATATAACCCATAATAAGATTGTGAAAAGAAGTGCCGATTTCGGAGACAATGGGAACCAATTGATCGAACATTTGGTCTCATTTCGTGCCATTAATAGAGATTTCAATTTACTCTTAACTCAAAATAAAGACATAATTAGTTCGCAATTCAATGCCTTTACAATCGACTCAAACGGTCGCAAAAAACCGATTTTTGTTGATTTGAATGAATTCTATTCGGGAAGAGTGGACGGCATCGACGGGTCGGACGTTAGGGCACACATCGAACCGAATGGTCTGATGACTGCTTCCATTCATACGGGCGATGAGACCTACGAAGTGGAGCCCATTTGGAGACATTTGGATAATCATAACAAGAACTTCAGTTCAATGATTATCTACAAACACAAAGACGTTAAACATTCCTCTACTTCGAGCGACGGGTCGAACCATTTCTGTGATTTCATCAAAATTGATGACAACATTACGAACGATGAGTTCGAAACTGAGTATCAGATTCGGAGAAAAAGGGAAACATTTTTCGATTTGAATCAGATATCGATCAGCGATGACATAAGTGGTCGTCGTTTCAAACCAATTGGAACCCATTGTGCGGTCGTTCTGGTGGCTGACTATTCCTTCTTCGAGACTATGGGCAATGGGGACCAGAAGACGACAATTAATTATTTGATTCATATCATCGATAGAGTCAACAATATCTTCAATAACACCGAATGGACTGACGATGAGAGCAAACCCGGCTTTAAAGGAATGGGTTTCTTCATCAAAGAGATCCAAATCCATTCGGAGCGAACGGCAGTTCCAAATCACTACAACAACTATAATCCTCATTCCTCTGGATCTCAGCGCTCGGTTCGGGATCTATTGGAAGCGTTTTCGCTCAATCGAGAGAACAGTCAGTTCTGTTTGGCTCATCTCTTCACTCACCGAACGTTCGAGCATTCGGTGCTGGGGTTGGCATACGTGGCCTCTCCGCGCTCGGGCTCTGTCGGTGGCATTTGTAGTCACAGTTACCTTAAGGGCGACACAACTCTATACCTCAACACTGGGCTCACAACTACTAAGAATTCTTTCGGTCAAAGGATTATTACCAGAGAAGCAGTATTAGTGACGACCCATGAATTTGGACACAACTGGGGCTCAGAGCACGACCCGGACACTGGAGAATGTTCACCGACTACTGATAGAGGCGGCTCTTATGTTATGTATACCTATTCTGTCAGCGGTTATGATCTAAACAATAGGGTATTTGTCATTAATTTTGTGTTATTTAATCGTTTAATTTAATAACTTGTTTATCGCTGCAGTTCTTCTCCCCGTGCAGTAAACGTTCCATCCGTGCAGTTCTAGTCCACAAATCTCATCGATGTTTTAGCAGTAAGTCTTGCATTGAATTGAATTTGAATATCGATTAAGTGTTAACCGATTGGTTTGATTGGTTTGTTTGGTTCAGAACCAGACAAAGCCTATTGTGGGAACAGTAAAGTCGAATCAGACGAGGAATGTGATGAAGGATTGTTGGTCAAGGGAGAGGACTATGTGCAGGGGCTCTGTTGTGACAGCAGATGTAAATTGATTGCCGGCTCCGACTGTAGTGACAGAAACTCCGATTGTTGTGCCTCGTGTCGGATCAGACAGGCGGGAACGGTATGCAAACAGAGAGATGAGCTGAACTGTAAGGAGCAATCCTATTGTGACGGAGAGTCTGAGTAAGTGATGACAACATCTCTATAATTAAGTAGAAAATCTCAAAACTTAATTAACTATTAAGCAAATGCCCGGAATCGTCACCACTGCCAGACACGACCTCATGCCTAGACAGGGGTGAGTGCAGAGCCGGCAAATGCATTACTTATTGCGCAGCTATTGGACAGTCGACTTGTATGTGCGAACACGAAAGGGAGGCCTGTCTTCGGTGTTGTCGACCAAATATAACTAACGGGTTGTGTCAACCAGTAGAGCCCAGGGATCCACTGCCGAATGGCACGCCCTGTAGGTATGGCTTCTGTGAGAACCAAAGATGTGAGAAAGCCGTTCAGGACTTTGTCGAACGTTTTTGGGATGTGATCGAAGAGATCAATATAAATACGTTTTGTAAGTAATCGGTTCTATCGATCGGTATTTGTTTTGTTTGAATAATTGGATTTGAATTTGAATTTCAGTGAATTTCATGAAAGACAATATCGTCGGCGCAGTTGTCTTCATAACACTGATTGTATGGATTCCCATCAGTTGTGCCATTGATTTCTATGATAACAAACACAAGAAAGAGGTCAACAGAAGAAGTACTTCCATTGGCAGCGATGGCAGTCGGGTTCGAATCCAAAGACGGCAGACATTCAACCGACGTCTAACTCGGCCCGGGATTAGAGAGGATGGGCCGTCACAACAGACCTTAATATATTATCCGCCCGGTTATAGAAATTGATAAATATTTGAAATATTTTCGCTCATTGTTTGCAAACTATTGCATCAAATGTTTTTAATGTTGATCTAAGTCACAAATATTTAATTTATTTCAATTTTTACTTAAACTCATTTCAAAAGTTTTCAATCGTTATATTTTTTAGCCACTGTTTCTATTAATCAATTAATGTATTTATTTCTTTAAATTTAGTTATAATATGACTAATAATTAAAAACTTCCAATAATTGAATATATTTTTTATAGTATTATAGAATCTATTAATGAATTTTTGTTAATAACTAATAAAATACCAAAAATGCCATTTATTTGGTACTTCTATTTGCGTACAAATCTTTGTCTTCTTTACTACTCATCCCATAATCTCCCTTAACATCAGGTGCTGTCGGCTTAACAGCACTTGTATTCGACGCCAATTGGGTTTGATTGGCCTAAGCGTACAAATTAACGATAAATTAATTTTAAATTGAATTCAATCCAAAATTTTGTTTTAGATGTCATCAAAATCTCACCGATTCTGATAATCTAAAGCCATAGTATTGACTATCACTCACTTCTTGTCCGATTGTGTCAATGCTTTTCGGATTTGGACTCTCTTTAGATCCGGTCTTTCGCTTCAAATCAATTCCTATTATAAGTTCATTCATTGCATAAGAATTTGATTGAAATACTATTTCTTAACTATTAGAAAGAAATTCGACTCAAATACCGGTATATTCTCTGATTAATTCGGGGCCTTTAGTCTTGACTATAAAGAACCCAATTTGTGCCAACTCTTTGGCTTCTTGTGGATAACAGGCAGAGGAGGCAGCCGTCAGACCGGCGCTAATGTAAAAAATTTTCTTAAAAAAGCCTTTTCTCGACGATATGAGAAGCCCGAGAAGGCCTCCGCCGGTGATTGCAATCGCTTTCGGAACTGTATTTCCTTCAGAACTTATATACCCATAAGTGGCTAACAATCGATTGATTGGTTTATTACAAAAATATTCTATTTTTCGATTAATTTTTGAAATTTTATTTACATTTCGAGTGTTCGTAAGCAGTGGTTAATATCTCTTTAGTCTTTTGGGAACCGTTGGCCAAAACACCCAAATAAGGATTGACTCCCTCTCTGACGGTCTTCACTCCAGACTCTATATAACCCAACTCTTGGTTTTGGATTCGTTCGCATTTTGGGTACGGATTGCCATATAATGGCAACTATTTTATGGAAATTTAATTACAATTATAAACAATTCAATCGCCGACTAAATCAATGTTTGAATACATCACTAATTTTTGTCAATTTTTTGTCTTTGTTTTTCTGACAACAAGGCTTTGTCTTCACCTCCTCTTTCACCTCCGAAGACATCTTTAGCTAATTTCCTAAATTATCATTAAATGTCATTTTCAGAGTAATTAATATATATTTTAACCAAAAGTTTCAATTGTTTTGCAATTTTAGATTATTTTCCGATTTATGTTTAAATTTATTTATTTGTTTAAAATAACTTACTTTTAGTAATCCGTAAATAAATTTATTAAAATTAATCGCAAAACCAAATCATAAACTATTTTCTCATAACTTTAAACTTGAGTTTAAATGCATAATAATTTCATTTGTTGTTTACATTCTATCAGTTTTTAAACAAAACATTACTTAAAATCGGCGCTAAATATGAATTCTTAAGAACAGAATATTCTATATTTTTAATTCCTTAATATCTTTATATTAAATTTTATCATTTAATCAACATTTTGAATATGTATAAAATTTAAACACTTTATATAATCAATAGTTTTTAAAAGTTAGTTAAATTTTATTTTGAAATTATTATTAAAATTTACTTAATAAGTTTGAATTTAATTTCAATTTATTATATCATTTGTTTTTAGTTAAAATTTAAAATATTAAATAAATTGAATAAATTAGTAAATTTTAATTTTTTAAAACTAAAAATTAAGCTTACTATGAGTTTGTGTTTATTGTTCATGGTTTCAAGAAACTTAGTAGCTGTTTTTTGAACATTCACAAAGCAATTAAAAATTAACTATATGATTTTAGCCGTAATTGGATGCTTTTATATAAACAGCAATATAAAATTTCTTTATAAATTATATGCAAAATGTTTGCCATTTGATAAAAAATTATTATTCTAATTTCTTCTGACAGCAAATTATGTTTTTAGTGATTTAAAATAATTTTTACAATGAAAATTATCTATGAAAACTAAAATTTGTTTTTAACAATATAAACTTTACATGCAAAAAAACCTGTAATGTCTCCCAATTGTGGCTAAAACCAATTTAAAGCTAGTTAGTCATTAATTGTTTTAACAACAATATTCACATTTTATATAGCCATGAACGATAAACCCGGTAAAATGGTAAAATAATAAGTTTAAATATCGTAATAATAAATGTAGTTAATAGTAAAAGTTAAAACTAAAAGCCGGTTTTTATACAAGTGTTCTAGAATTGCTATAATATTTAAAAAAACAACAGAAGTTTACCAAATATTAATATAATTAGTTTACAATAAATATTCATTATTTTTGTATATTAAAAATTTTATAAAAATTAATAATGAAAATTTCTTTAATAAGATTTTGGTTAAACGAAATAATCACTAAAATAATTAAATATATTGTAAAAATTTGCCTTGGTTTTTTGAAAAAAAAGTTGTATACAAAAATCAAAGAAAAGGAAACAATTAATTAATTTAACATAAATTTTAATTAAATTAATAATTTGAAAAGCAAGAAGATTTTTTTTAATTATCTGTAATAAAAGTCTTTAATTGCCAACGGCTTGAAGATAAACGTAAATATTTTGACAAGTTTAAAACTAATAAAAATTAATGATTTATGTTTTAGTTGTTTTTTATAAGTTATACATACAAATAAATAATTTCTAAAACCCTAGTCTCGGGGTTATCATTACAATTTGATTATAGTTTATCAGTCTTCTTGAATGTTTTTGTTTGTAAAAACAAAGTTTGTAATAATTTAGTTTTCCACTATTTAATAATAAACATCTTCTAAACATTTTTATTTGCGGTTAATATATATTATTATATTATTTTATTAATTTAAATAGATTTAAACATGATTTAGCAACAATTTAAGAAACATTTCTTAATTTTGGTTTTAAAAAAAGCAGAGCATCTTTTTGCAAACCTAATGCTAGGGTGAATGCAAAATTTTAACTCATATAAATTAGATTTAGCACCAATTTAGAAAATGTTTTATAATTTTGATTTTAAAATTTGACAATTAACTTTTATAATTTGAGATAAATTTTACTAATTTGGTGCTAAATCTGGTTTAAATTAAATTAAATAAACTAAATTTAGTCTAAACCCGGTTTAAATTTAATTAATTCAAGTTACATTATAAACACGATTAAGTAAGTATATTATGTATTTCACGTATTTTTAGAATGATTAATTTTTTTATGATCCCTACTAGGCTTCTAAATTTTTTTTCCCAATTCCCCAAAATCACCCGACCTTCTGAACAAAATCAATACAAAATTAATATTTAAATTTGAACTGATCTGAATTAAGTAAAGTGACTTTTGGCAGAACTTTTGTCCTTATTCTTGTTTGTTTTTAATTACGTTATATCAAACTTTTTCACCTAATTTGCAAATAATTTAAAATTTATTTTATTGATATGTTGTACCACAAAATTGACAAATAATCTTAAAGAGACTTTTTTGACAAATTGAAATGTTATAATCAATTAAATAAATTTAAAGTTAAATAACCTAAATATTAATATATTCAAGTTATAGCATATTAAATTCTAATTTTAATTTCATATAAAAATTTGTTTATTTAAATTGACAAAATAAACCAGATCTATCAGGTCAAGTCTGGGTTATTTTTTAAAAGAAAAACTTAGAAAGTTTTTTGTAGAAAATATATATTTTAAAATTTAGTTTTGAAATAATCTAAAATTGATCAAATTTAAATAAAATAAATTTTATTTTTTAAAATAAACTACTATTATTTATTTTTATATTTTATGCTAACTTTTAAATGTATATTATTTTTTAAGTAAAACACTTAATCAAAATTATAAAAATGTAATTTGCAAAATATTTGGTATTAAGTTTTAAATTTACTCAAACAAATTTTTATAAATAATTTTTTAAAATTTAATATATAATTAAAGATTTTAATAATTGAATATTATTTTATAATTAAAGTTATTCATATTTTTATTATGTCATTTAGAAATAATTTTAATTGGTAACTTATTTGATATAACATTCAGATTAATTTAAAATTTCCAATTAAAATGATAACAAATGATTAAAATTAAAAAGTTGTAAATTAAGTGATTACAAGTTAGTAGTTTTTAAAATAAATTATGTAAATACTAGAATTCATGACTAACATAAAAAAATGTATTTACATAATTAAGATTAAGATTAAGGTTTTAAAATTAAAAATTTATATACAGTATGTATAGTATTGTTACTGATACTTCTTCCTCATTAATTTTAAATTTAATTTAAATTAATTTATACAAAACTAATTGACGTAATACAATATTGACGTTTAGTCAGAGTAGACTTTAAAAGTATGCATAGTGCATTACCTAAGATTAGAGTAGAAAATTTGCTATATTTTTTAAAATTTCTAGATGAGAAATTTTCTATATATTTTTTTAAATTTTACAAATAATTAAATAAATAATATTTTTGATTGCTTTAATTAAAATTGTTATTATTAGTTCAATCTAATCTATCAACTAAAACAACAAAAACATTAATCTATGTAATTCCCACAGAATTACATCGTAATTAAAAAGTAATTGACATAATTTATGAATTATTTAAATGTAATTTTGGTTATTTTAAACAATAGTACATGAAATAAAGTCTAAATATTTTGAATTTAAAATCAACTCAGTTATGTTTTAGTATGTATTTTTAGTTTTTTATAACAATATTTATAAAATGTTTAATTATAAAAATGTGATAATTATTAATTTAAACATGATTAAATTTTTAAATTACTGAATTATTGAATTATTGAAATTGTATTGGATATTTAAATTTTATTTAGTTTTACTAAAAATATTGAATTATTTATATATATATTAAAATTTTTGAAATAAAAATATAATTTAAAATTAATATAACTTATAATATAAAAAGGTTTTGTTTAAAATATTATAAATATAGAAATAACAATTGTGAAACGCCTTACTAACATTTGGATCGTTCATTTATTATATTTTGTGGTTGAGGTCTACTTGGTCTATGAAAAAATTTTAAAAACTGTCATGACAGTTATTTTAAAAAACAAAGATGTAGTTTAAAAATTATTTTGTTTATAATTTATATAATTTACAATTATTAAATATAAATATTGATATTAGTTTGATTGTAGCTAAAATATTGCTATTGATAGAGCATATAATAGGAATCCCACAAGGAGAAATTTCTCGATAAATTTTATAGAAATTTCTGGTATTTTTTTTAAAAACTGAGAAATTTTTCTACTCTACCTGAGATACAAATATAAACAGGTTAAGATAAGCTTAGAATACCAAATAAAATTCAAAGTCAGGCTTAATTTACTAAATAATCAATGTTAGTAAATTAGATCTGGATTAACCTATTTCACATCCTATGGCCAGTAAAAGTGTAAATATGCTTTTAATTTCTAGTTTTAAAAAACTAAAAATAAATAATAATTATAAAAATAATAATTTATAGCTTTAAAAAATAAGCATTAATTGCATATTGGCAATTTATTTAAACTGATTCATATAATAAATATATGACTTTCTAATTATATTCAAGTGTTTCCTGAGTTTAGACAATATTTTCGATCCATTGATCCATTGAATGAACATTTGGGTTCAATAGGAAATTACAAATAATTATTGAAATACATTAATTTGAGTAAACGCTACGAATAATTAAAAATTCAATAAGAATTTACTAAAGGTTTTCAATTTGAATAATTACTTTTATATTAGACAAACATCGATTCCAATCATTTAGTGATTTGTACTAATCTTTCAGCGAAACCAATCATTATTTGAGATTTGAAATAAATATTGAAATAAACGCAAAATAGAAGGAAAAGTTGGATTAAATACAAAAGTTTAAACAGAAAAACATTTAATTTGGCCAAAGAGTGAGAGGAGGAGAGAGAGTGTGTGTGAGAGAGAGAAGGCTTTTGGATGGGGTTATGGGAAAAAGTGCTTTAAAGTCCAAATCCAAGTTCATTACTTCACTCTTAATGGCTAAGACCTAAAGCCTAATGATTGCAGTGGCTCTCACTCTCTGACTGAATGCGTGCACTTATTTCATATTGATTTCAACCTTGGCTTTAAAACTTGTTCCAATATATGATTACAATTAGTTGTAATTCGAATGAGTTATCAAATTAAGTGTTACACTCGATGTTGTTCAACAACTTTCCCCTCAAACAACGTCTGTTTTGGTCGAGTAAAACCCGCTTTAAATGTGTTTTACGCCCGACTCTACAAATCTAATCATTTTTCCTCTTCTTAGCGCTAGTTTTGTCTTTAAATAATAGAACTACTTATTTGAAAATTGATTGTCTTATTATAATTTCAAAATTTATTAGTATTATTACATTTGTGCCAATGCTGTTGTGCTGTTAATTAAAACTTATTATTTAAATGGTTTTTAAAGTTTAACTTAAGTTTTAAAATAGTTGTGAATAGTTTTCGAAAGTTTAGACTAAAAATTGATTAAATAAAACAAAAGTGAATTAAACTCCAAAAATGCCATCGACTGAGAAGAAGGAAGAACTTCAAGAAATTGTGGCAAAAGTTCGCCAATTGTTTGTTGACGACTACGAAGACAACAAAGATCTGTACTATGACGGGGATGTGGAGAAGATAAAAGAGGACGACTGGTATGTGACCAGATTTGTGCTGAGGAATAAGAAATTGGTCGAACCATCGATTGAAATGCTTAAGAATTCAATGAAATGGCGCAAAGAATTTGGAGTTCCGTTTTTCAAAGAAACTGATTTTCCACAAGAATTCTATAGAATTGGAGGAGTATTTCCTTACACTAAGGATCGGGAGGGGAATGCCGTTATATATATGCGCATTAAATTGCACAAAAATATTCCAAACCTTGAATTGGCTCTAAAACAGTACGTAATCTATATTATGAACAAAGTTGACATTGAAGTGGACGGCAATGGTATTGCAATATTATTCGATTGTCAGGAGGCGGGTATTGCAAATGTGGACATGGACATGCTTTGGTTTCTCATATCAACAATGAATAAATACTATCCGAAAGGTCTTTCGTATATATTGGTGAATGAGTTGCCATGGATTTTGAACGCCGTTTGGAAGATAGCCAAGGGTTGGATCCCTGAAGAGCAGCGAAAACTCATTAAATTTACCAATAAAACAGAAATCACTAATTTTATTGCAACCGAAAACTTACCCGACTTTTTGGGCGGCACTTGTAGTCGCGAGTATAGAATTGTTCCCAAAGGCTGTCAAACAGCTGAGGAAATCGCCAGAAATAAAGGTTTGTCGGATAAAGAGATTCAGAAAATAATGAAAGTATTTGAGCCACAGTTATTGGAACTGCAAAAATAAATTTTAATTATTTATTTGATATTTTTTCTATATTTATGAATAAATTAATAATATTTTTAATTTAATTTGTATTAAGTTAAACTTGTTTCAACTCAGGGCTTCAGCAGGTTGGTTGATTTAGGGGGAATGAGGGGAGGGAAGGGATTTCTTTAAAAAATTTAACCAAATATTTTATGCGATGAAAGGGAGAGATTCAAAAAATGCCAAAAATCCTATAAAATTATGCAAATTAACTAAATTCAATTTAATTTAAACCAGATTTAAACTAAATTTAGTTAATTTAACTAAATTTAGTTAATTTAACTAAATTTAGTTAATTTAACTAAATTTAAACCGGATTTATCACCAATTCGGGGAAATTTTTCTAATTTTGGCCAAAAAACCAAAGAATTAAACAACAGTCAAAACGATGAGTGGTACATTTTCGCGGACCAAATACCAAGAGGGTTAAATGTTAATTTTTAAAATCAGAAAGATTTTGACCTGATCCCCCTTCTGAAGCCCTGTTTAAACTTTTTAAAAATATTTAATATTAAATTATTCTATTTTGATTTAATATTCTTTTCATTTATTTTTATAATAATTATATTTACTTTTACTTATAAAGCAAACAAATTTTAATTGTTTAAAATTAATATTTTACAATTTAAAATAAATTAAAATTTTATTTTGTAATGCTTAAAAATTTTTGCAATTCAAAACATAAACTGGTTAAAATAATTTTAAATTTTATAATTAATGACTGTGTAATTCTTTGTAATTGTTTTTAAAATAATTTCTCATTAATTAATTGTTTCAAAGTTTATTTTAATATAATATTTAAAATATAATTAAAAATAATTACTGATATTCTGTTATTTATTAAATTAAGTTAAAAATTAGTTTTTTAAATATTATATTTTAAATGTTATTGCTACAGAAACAAATTACTGTAAAAATATAACAATAAAAATTACTTTAGATTATTATTTCGTAAATGGTTGAACTTTTCTAGCTTTTAATCAAACATAGTAATATAAGAATTATTTTTAAAAGTTATATAAAATATATATAAGTTGTATAAAATTATACATTTAGTGCTAAAGATGATCAAGCTCAAATTCTTTTAAACAAAAATAAACAAAAGTAAAAAATAACTATCAAATGTCATTTTTTAATCAAGGCTAAGTTGTTTGCATTTTAAACAATTTGGCTTATCTGCCGAGAAAAATATTTAAAATGTAAAAATTTTGTACGTGCAATTTACACCGTATGTTCTGATCTTTTCAAATGTCAATTGATATTTTGGACGATATTAGCAAAACTAGTAGCTTCTGAATGACGCATTTGCTTGTTTTTCAATTATACTTTAATGCTAAGATTAATCTTATCTAACAATTAAATCGCATTAATACATTAAAGTATTAATATTTTATTAATTGGTTATAAATCGATTTAACATTTAAAAAATATATGTGAATTAATTGCTATTAAAAATTTATATTAGAAAATTAATTGGATAATTTAGCAACAACAAAGTAAAAAATATTTTTAATTGCAAATTACAATAATTTTTTAATAATTATGTATTATTAATTATTAAACTTTTAAAACGTTTAAAATACTTTTAACAATTAAATACATCAAATTTTAACCTCAAATTTATTAAATCTTTATTCCCAAAAATATTCAAAAAATGTTATCAATTGTTAATTTTTTTTTACTACAATTATATTGATATTTAATTTGTGATAATTATTATTAAGACGTAGCAATGATTTCTTTTTAAACTAGTTTAAATTGAAACAAGCAAAATGAAATTAAACAAATTAAGTAAATATAAATTAATTTTATTTTTACCAGTTTTAATACAAATTTTTATTCTTGTACAAAATTAAAATACATTAAATAAAGCACAATAATAGTAAACAAAATTAAAAAAACTGTAAAATAGGTTGTTTTCGAATTAATTAAAATAAACATAGATTTAAGAATAAAATTTAAATTAACTTTTTCGCGATCTTATAACCAAATATCCGATCAAAGATATAACAAGAAATCCGGTCAGAACTCCACCAACTGCTATAGGAATGGCATTATTGCCCGGTTTTGCCTTTTGGGGATCTTCGCATTTAACGGTTTTATCAGAAAAATTTGTTGAATTGTTTGTTATAAAAGCTTCAAATTTTAATTTAGTTATAAATATCTTAATCTCTTCGCCTTTAATTAAATCGAATTGAAAAATATATTTATATTTGCATTCAAACGAGTAATCTTTGGCGAGTTTTTTGGCTTTAAGGTCCGGTTCCATTGATTGATGCATTCCCTTCTTAATGGTCGTTCCCTTAAACATATCCTCATCGCCGACCGTGAAAGTCAACAAAGAAAGTGTGTATAACTTGTCCGAAGTTTTATTGAATTCAAAATTAAGGTAATTTCCCGACACATTCAATGACAAACTTTGAAGATCGTCGCCACAACTGCTTTTCTCAGTCAATATCTCAATGGTGTCCGGCTTATAGCTGCCCAACATATGATTCTTACTGTTCTCCTTCGCCGTCACGTTTATGTCCATATGTGAAAATGACATCAAAAGACAAATTTCACCATTACGTTTTAAACCAATAATTGAATCGTTTCGATATTCCGTTATTTCGGCATTATTTTGGTTTGCTAATATTCCGCTAATAAACGTAAACACACCAAAAAATAACATTAATTTTAAAAATTTCATTTTTCAATAAGCTAATTGCAATTATAGAAAGTTTTAATTATAATAGTTTTGTCATAAAATTTAATTATTTGCTATTGTAGGCACAGATAGGCAACAAACCGATTGAATAAATGTTTTTCTTTAAATAGCTTTTAAACTTTAATTATTGTATTAATATTAGCTGCAATCAAATGGATAGATAAATAAATGAGATAGTTAAAGGTAAATAATTTTTGCTGTTATACAAATCGACATTTATCTTTCAAGTTCTGAAAATTTGATAAATTTATTTCATTATTCATTTGAAAGATTCATGTGATTTGTTTTATTATTATTAGCAAAATTAAATAAATAGGAAGTTTGTATATGCTTGAACAAACATGCACGATATTAATTATCGTTTATTTTTAGTAGAAAAATATTTAAAAGTGTTATCAAAATTATTAATTAAAAAAACAATTTGAGATTTTTGATCTTTAACATTGGTTTAAAAAAGATTTAAAACATTAGCTTGATAAAAAAAAGTTTTTAAGTTTGCCCTTATACTAAATTGATTTAACTAGAACAGTTTTGCATTTACACCTTAAAAGAGTAAATCAAAGCAATTATATTTATCAATAATATTTTGAAGTATTTGATAACAAAATATAATACTTCTGTTCAAGTTAAAATAAAGAATGTTTTTACTAATTATGTTTTTAAATACATTTACTAAGAAAAGTATATATATTCAGGAGGGAGATCAGCCAAACCCCCCTGATTTTAAAAAAGATATTTAAATGGAGTAAGATAAAATTATAGCAAGACCAATTTTTTATATTAAAATATATTTATACTATACAGTAATATACTATAATTTATAGACTGTAAAGCAGAGATTGATAAGGGGGTGGATCAGCCAAAAATCCCCCTGATTTTGAAAATTGGGAATCTCCCTAGCATTTGGTCCGCGGAAAGATACATTCTCGACTTTTTGCTGGACGCCAATGACGGCCGGTAAATTTTTATGGTTTTTTTAAAATCAAAATTGGGAAATTTTTATTAAATTGATGCTAAATCCAGTTTAAATTTAGTTAAATTAGGTAAAATTTTATTATAAATATATAGGTTTTTTGAGCGTTTTTGAAAATATCCCTCCCCTGATCACTCTCTAGATTTGCCAACCTTCTCGATCCCTGTCAAACAGTAATAGCAATTTGGATAAACTTAGGAATTGAGAAGGTCGGCCGATCCAGGGGGGATCAGGGGAGGGATTTTTCCAAAAACGCTCAAAAAGCCTATATATTTATAATAAAATTGTGCCTAATTTAATTGAATTTAAACTAAATTGTTAATTTAACTGGATTTAAACCGGATTTAACACCAATTTAGAAAAAATTTCCTATTTTTGGGCAAAAAACCCAAAAAATTTGCCGGCCGTCATTGGCGTCCAGCAAAAAGTCGAGAGTGTATCTTTCCGAGGGGTTACCTTTTCTCCGACCAAATGCTAAGGGGGGGGGGAATAAATGCCAATTTTCAAAATCAGGGGAGATTTTTGGCTGATCACAATGCCTGGATAAACTTTTAATAATTAAATTAGTTAACATAACTGTTTGATTTATCTACAAAAATATGTAATATTTTGAATTACTATTTATTTATTTATTTATTCAGATCAACAAATATTAGATCTAAACAATAACAATATTCTAGGCAAAGAATCCGGGGTTAATCTTTTAAAGTGTGATTCATTTTCAACTGGAATTCAGAAATTTTTTCTGATTTTAAAAAATTTCATTTATTGCCTAAATTTGGTCCGAGAAAAAGGATTCCTTTATATAATTTTTTAAATCTTATCTCTAGAACTTAAAATTGTTGCCTAAGTTGATGCTAAATCCAATTTAATTTATGTAAAATTAAATTAATTAATTCTAAATCTGGATAAATTGCATTATAACTATATATATTCAATAACATTTAAACCCCCCTGCCTGATTTGCCAAGCTTTTTGACGAATTATAAAAAATATTTTTCATCTGATCATTTCCGGTAGAATGTTCAACCTTTTGAATCTCCGGATTTTAACAAGTATCATTTAAACCAGGGATTGAGAAGGTTGGCCGATTCAGGGGGGGATCAGGGTGGGGATTTTCCCCAAAATTTTGGCCAAAAACCTAGGGGGGGATCAGGGGAGGGATTTTTT
>JAQFXP010000805.1:0-24359 GCA_034693685.1 Belba bartosi
TCTTTTACCACAACCTTCCGGTGCACTCAGAAGGTTGGGTCAGATCTTTGTATATTTGGAAGGAATTCTCATTTCATCTCTTTTTTGAAAAAGTTTTTCGAAACTGATTTCAAAATTATTTTCAAAACTATTGTTTAAAAAGTTTAGAATTTTTTTTTAACAAAACTATATTTTATTTCATTTTAATCATTGATTGAAAATGTAGTCCAATTTAGGGGTATATCAAAGGAGGGATTTTCTTAAAACCGCTCACAAAACCTATATATTTATGATAAAATTTTATCTAACTTAACTGGATTTAAGTTGAATTTAAACGAGATGAGCCAGAAATAGGTGTTTCATTGCTGACATATTAATTTTTATACATATATTTAAATAAACTAATAAAATACTCTTATTTCTAACTTATATTTAATTTTATTTATAAATTAATAATCAATATAAATGCGATTCGAATATAAATGTTTTTTAATAGATATGTATTTAAACTTTTTTTCAAAATTAAATGGCTTTAAAGTTATAAAAGGATGTAATTTAAATTAATGGACAGTTGGTTTGACTCATTTTAGAATAAACCCGTTTATGAATGTATTTATATTTAAATTTGATCTTAATTAATGAACAAGATATTTTTATGTAAGTCCTCACACAAAATAGACTCTAATTTATATATTAATAAATTTATATAACAAAGCATAAGAAGTCAAGAATTTAGCAAAAAATATAATTATTTGAAAATCAATTCGAGACCAAAATATTATAGATTCCATTGGCAAAGAGCAAGATCCTTCCAGTCGTCCCTTTTCTCATTTCTGGCCAATCTCGCTATGAAATCAAAAGTTAAATAAAATCTAATTTAATAATTGCTTTTAATGTGAAGACTGTGCTAAATAACAAACCCCTTCGGGCACAAGCTTTCCATCGGTTAGTTTAAACCTTTGTTTCGTAAGTCTGGCCATTGAATGCCTTAAAAGAATATTTCGGTTTTCTTCGTCCGGTTTCAATCGAGCAATAAATCGCAACAAATATTCGATTGTATATCGAGTCGGCTATCAATTAGATTAATACTGCATTATATTTGAATAAACATTGATGTAATCTGACTATCTGTTCACCAAACCTGATCCAATCTGATTAAGGCTTCCAACGGGTTCTCAGCTTTGATTACAATATAACACAAAGAGTTTTTAGTGAGAATTGGTTCGACAAGGCTTTCAATCCAAGACCACAATAGCGCGCAAAGCATTTCGACATCAGTTTCGTGGTATAGCTTCTCCCAACCGGACTGTTTCGTATTCAGCTCTTTCTGCAAAACATTTCGTATACTTTTATAAATTTATGTTCGATCTACAGAATGTTCTTGTTAAATATTGGTTAAGATTTGGCAAACACTGTTCAGTACTTCTGTTTCAATCTTATTTGGGCAATTATATATCATTGCAAATTAGATTTTTTTACTTTATTTAAATTAATTTTTAGTTTTTATTATAATTTTATTTATTTATTTGAAAAACATTTGTATGAAAAAACAAATATTAATATGTTTTAATCAGGGTTATTCAATGAGGAGAAAGTATAGCCAAAATTATGGCTTTAGAAGTAGAATAAAATCAAAATTTTCCCTAACTATTGAAAATTATCATTTATCTTCATCCTAACATTTGGTCGGCAAAAAATACTTAATTCTCCTATAATTAGGGGTTTTTGGCCAAAATTAGAAAAATATTTCTAAATTAGTGCTAAATCCGGATTAAAATTAGTTAAAATATTTAAATTTAGTTTAAATCCCTTTAAATTCAGTTAGATTTAGTTAAATTGCTTAAATGAAACCATTTAACCCTTTTTGAAGTTCGGGCAAAATTAATTTTGAAAATTTGGCAAGTACTTTAACCATTTATTATGTTTTTTTCAATCATTTATTATGAATGGTAATTTTTTGAGATTTTTTTTGGATCAAAATTAAGCATGGTTAAATTTACTAAATTTAGTATAAAGCTATAAATCAAATTAAAATTTTTTAAGTTTTAAAAAAATATTTGGCATCGAGATTTTAAAAATAACTATAATCTGGCTCGACTGACAACAATCATTAGTAAATAAGCAATTTAAATTTTAAAATATCAGATAATAATAATTTTCAAACAATATATGATTATATGCACTTTTAAGCGCAATTCAGGCATAAAAAGGTTAATCTAAAAAAATTTAAAGCAAAATATATTTTAAATTATTCATTGGTTTTCAATTAAACCATTCTCTCAATTCAATGTCAATTAAATTTAATCTAGAAAATCGATAAAAGCAAACCTTAACCTATATTTCATTAAAATTTTAGAACTTTAGCCTTTAGTGAATGTATAGTAACTTAATTGAGATTCTTGTCATAAAAGTATTAATAATTAAAAACTCATACATTTGACTGATTTTTAAATATCCAATTTGAGTGTTAATTAGAATTTTTAAGTATCCAAACCTGATATTGGAGTAGAGATTGTTTGAACGGTTTGTTATACGCATTATAATCAACGAGAAGTGCATTAACAACCATTATCTGATCGACAGAATCGCAGTCTTCGTCTTCAGTACTATTACCGCAATTGGTCGATACAAAGCCAGAACTGCACTGACCGTCACTGGACTCACTGTCGGTGTCGTTATAGTAGTCTCTCTCACAATATTCGTTATTCATTGGATACGAGTTCTTATTATTGCTATTATTATTCAAAAGTTCGAACTCCTGTTCGTAAACCATTTGCGAAGAATCTATTTTAAGCACTCGATAGCCCAGACTTTCTATCAGTGAAGTGAGACTTTCCGACAGCGAAGACTCGAACGGCTCTTCACTACTGTGACTGCACGGACTGTTCGTCCGGCTCTTTATAGGCGTTTCCAAACCAACTGAATTGATTTGATGCATAGGAACACCTATTAGGTCCATGTCTTTTGGTGCAGACACCTCTTCAACCAATGGAAGACTTGATTGAGGGTTCGGTTGAAGAGTAGCATTAGTCGCACTATTCGGTGCTCTTTCTCTATGACATCTTGCGTTTGCAGTACTCTTTCGGCTGTAGTTTATCGAAAAGCTCTCCAATTCAGTAAAATCTGTTTCCGGACTCACTATACCTGACGTTAAATCAATTGTATTGTTAGACTCAGGCCTTTGTCGCCGAGAGTTTAGATCAGCGCCAGATGTGGCCGAAGAGTAAAAATATTTACAAAAACTTTCGCTTTTGTCTAATTGAAAGTTAATAGCGATTTCAGTTCTGGTCATACAATTAGACGCTTTCATAATTCCGGGCGAATAGACTTTATGTCTTCCGCATAACTTCAGTAGTCGTTCGCAAATCACAAATATTATCTGAAATTTTCATTCAATTGTTTGTCATATAATTTGAAAACTAATTATTATATATTAATATATAAATGCTTATTCTATAGTAATAGTAGTTAAAATAATAACTATATTATTATTATTGTTAAAAATTACGAACAAAATATTTCAATGTTTTTCTTTGCTATTCTTGTATTCGATATTCAATTTGTAGAATACATCGATACAAACATATTAATTGTTTTAAATTTACTTCAAATTATAAATTAACTTATTTTAAGTGAAATTAATAAGTGAAAATAACTGATTTCTATTTAATTTAAATATATATTTTAATTTCAAATCTTATAAAAAATTAATTGTTTTTATAATTTAAACTAATTTGTTTGTAATTTATGCTAAACTAAAGTAAATTTAAAATAATTTAAGTGTTTTCCAAAATAAATTATAAATAAAACTAAAAAACAGAGCAAAACCCGAAACTACTGTATTAAGAAAAACAACAAAATCATTGCAAAGACGAGAATACCAAAAGAGAAATACTTTAAATAATTATATTTTCAATATTATTATTAATACAATTAATGCGCATACTTTAGGTATGTACTTAAGATGTCTCAACTCATATCCGTGCAATAAAAGCCGTTGTCTTTGAAGTATTTGTGATAAAGTCAGTCCCATTTGTCTAAGAATTCTGAATCAAAAGTAATATATATATATAATTAAATATCAACTTAAATTTACATTGCTACATTATGTGATTTAGACATTCCGTTAGTAGAACCAGAAACAAGCATTATCAAATAAGAATTAAAATGTTAAACTTAAATATTAGTTTTCAATTTAAATGTTTCGAGTAAATATTTGAAAGATAATTTTTATTAGTTTTATTTGATCGTGATCGTGTTTGATTATAATTAAAATGTTTGGATAAAATCAAGTAATTATAAAATCACATAGAATACAATAATTTATAAGTTAACATGTACGGCAGAGTACAGTACAACTTGGTACAATAAACTTACATGTGTTGATAAATGACAAAAAATGGAACGACATATTGCGAGAACTGCAATACACTTAGGATTTGACCTCTCGTTTGGATAGAATTTGGTCTTAAAAATAATTGCATTTTAAATATATATATATTATTTATTAATATTTTAATTTTGTTTACCGCTTGGATCTGACAAATCTAATCGCATCGTGAGGTTTGATTCTAAACGTAAACACCAAATATGAGGCAATTAAGACACCCGTCCGGCCCAGGCCTGCGTGACAGTGGATTGCAACCTATACAGAAGAGAGGGTTTTAAATTGACACAATTTGGTGATCTTTTTTATTCAAATTGTTTGTAGACTTGCTTTACCTTTCCTTCAGTCAGTGCAAAAGTCAACACTTTAACCATATCTAACAATACTTCGTCCGATACTATCGAATAGTCTTTCCATTGAAAGTTATAGAAATATACTGAAAGTTCAAATAATTTAATTGTTATTTATAAATTAATAAGTTCTTAATCATTAATTATTTGTTTTTTAATTAAATATATATACAGTATTACATGCAATTCCTAAAATTATAGTTAAGATTTCGTATGTTTAAATAACTAACTAGATTAACAATTTGAAATAATTGCTATTATGTATTGGAGTTATGTTCTAGCTATATCAAATTAAACTATTTGCACTTATTTTAATTCCGGTTAAATTCTAATTTTAATTTTTAAAATGTGTTTTATTTTACTCTAAGCCCTACCCCCGAACTCACTTGTCAGCCGCGCTCTTAATCATCTCTCAATTTTTGTAATGACTGAAATATTTGATTAGTTTTTTGTGAATTCAAATAATTGCTTTATATGTATATACTGTATAGTAACTAATATTTATTAAATAACTAACTTGATTTTATTATTGTATTATTTCTACAATTCATTATTTAATAATTCAATTCCTAATATCAATATAATAATCATTAGACAAATGGATTATTTCAGGAAAAGTATTGTTAATAATATCCACAATTCAAAAGCATTAATATTTCTGTTGAACTACTCTTTTATTGTTTGGTTTTTAGAAAACTATTATTTAAGCTCTAAATATGATATTATATTTTAATCTAAATGTATGTGAACTGACAATTAAATGCTTATCGATTTAATACAAATGAGTAATATATAAATTTCTTTCATAAAAATAGTAAAAATATTTAAATATAATTTGAAATAAAGTTCATTGTTCTATCAAATACACTACTGTATATACTATTAATATATAGAGTATATATAAAAATTTGACATGTATGTATTCAAATAGATACTGGTACATTCAAACCTTTATTCTCCATAAAAAGCGTTGGATCATATGAAAAGCCACTGGATGTGAGTGAATTGCCACAACTTGCATGTTCACCTGGCTCCTGGAGATTTATTATAGATTTGATGTTGTTTCTATACCAATAAAAATAGCTATTTATATTTTATCAATAAATTATTACATAAATTCTATAATAATAACCATTAATATTCTTTACATAAGAGAATATTTTCTATAGAAATAACAATTATTTTTTGGAACAAAAGTTTAATTTAATTTTTATAAAAATATAGTCAAACTTACTGATGAAAAAAGCGAATTATATCAAACTTCTGTATTATTTCAGTGTTAGGTCTGGCCATTGCTACTATATCTTCCGTAACCCTAAAGTAAATAATATATTACAGATATATGAGTATTATATTAATTAATTTAGCAAATTAGAAAATAGGCAAAATAATTTTTTTAATGCACAATAAATTAAATAAATTAAAATAAATGTATAATTTTAAAAATGTTAGTTTACTAATAATCTTGAGCTAGTCACAAGACAAGGAAAGTCTGCTAATCTTATACTACTTCCTGTAATAATATTGACAAAAAAGTGGTAAAATATAATAAATAAATTTTTTTCTAGCAAACCAAATTTTGAAACTAAAAATATTTGTTTACAAAAAACCAAGATGCATGTTTTGTCATTTTTCTTTGTTTTTTTTGAATTTATTTAACATTTGCCAAATTAGATAAAATTGTGCATACTCAACTAGGGCTATAGAAGCAAAAATGCATTAACTAATTTATAATACTATTAATATGTGTTTAAAATACTTTTTCTTTAAGTTTCAGTAATTATTTGATACTTAAGTCACTTTTTGTCTGTATAGAGCTGGGGTATAAAGGAGTGTTTAGAAAACGTTATCTGTGTTTTGCTTGGTCACTCCTCGTAGAATTTAAGTTGTGTCCTTATTTTTAATTTGATGAGTCAAGTATAAATTTTAAAAAATTTATACCAATGTGAAAAAATTCCTGGCAATGCCATCTCATCCTCTGACCAATTATTAGACGATTCGTATTTGCATTTTCTTCCGCCGCAAAACATATTGCATAAGAGCTGTTGATTCGTTGATTTTCGCAACTTTTCACTAAATTTTGTATAACTATTAAACAAAACAGTAATTTAAATTTTATTTTACAGAAATATATATTTATTTTAATTGGGTATTTAAAAAAAATTTCAAGATTGACGGAGACAGTAATGGTGTAGTTAAATGGTAGATTTAAAAACACAATAAAAAAAATTTTTAAATAGCAATTTTTTTGGCTAATTTTAATTTAAATTTAATTTAATCTAAATAATATAAGTTATTATAGATAATATTCATTTTGGCAGAAATAAATCAGCAAACTAGGGATGATATTAATTTTCTGGACAACAACTCAAATTTAGTAAATTTACAAGTTAATAAAAAATCTTAAAAATTATATATATTGTTTATTATAAATTTATTTTTAAATATATTATATTTATTTTAAAACTAATTAAACCTTAGTAAATTGCAAGTTATAAATAACTAGTCAGAAAAGCAATCTAAATTAGTAATGTTTATATTAGAAATGGCTAAAAGGAATATCAGTTGTGGTAACATCATTTAGTCAGGCAAAATCTTGCTTCTTAAAGACATAATTTAAACTCAAAACTATATCAAATTTTTATTACAAAAATTTATATAAACCATTCTTATACAATCTTAATAGAATCTTAAACATATTCTTTATTTACACCAAAATTATTTATATTTTAAGTGTTTAAAAAGTGTTTTAAACTTTATTAGCAAATTATATTTTAAACAACAATTTTTTGTATTTCCTTTATATAATTTTAACTGACCATCTTTGATTTTTATAAGCATTAAAAAACAAACAGATTAATTTTTGAATTATAAAAGCTTAAAATGCGTCTATAAATAAAGACGCTGGTAAACCATTATATTAATTAAGTAATTATATTTGAATATTTAATAAAATAAATTCGACTAAAACAACAACATTAGTAAAATAGTAGTAAGATTAATTATTGTAATTGCATAATTTGATTAATTCTTTTTCAATTTATTTAATTAATTATATAAAACTAATATTATTATTAATAAATAGAATTGAATAAACATTAAGGTAATTTTAAAAATATACTTTAATATTATTAACATTAATAAAGAATTATTTTTCAGCAATTTAATTAAATTAATATATATTATTAAATGCTTTATAGCAAAAATTTAGTTATTAGCAATATATTATTAAATTGTATCAACTCATATCATATAAATCAATAAAGAATATAAGATATATTATATAAAAAAAATAATATAAAATGCATTTCTTACAGTTGAATCAATCTTCCGCTCTATTTATATTTGAGCTGAAAATCTTGAAATATTGACTTAATATTAGAAATCAAATTTTATTGTTTTATTTATCTTTAAAGATAACTTAATATTGCTTAAATTTAATGTTTAAAACTTGAAATAATTTGATAGCAATCAATTCAACTTTAAACTACTTAGAAATAAATGACTCTGTTGAACAAAAATGTTTACCAGCTTAAAATTTGTGGTAAATAAAAATATCTGGGCTCTAATCAAACTCACGATTCCGCGTAACAAAGCCTTGAATTTAAGTAATTAAATGATATATAAAAGTATTAAATATTTAATTAAAACAATCAAATAAATGAGTCAACATTTTATAGCAATTTTTGATATCGTGTCGGATAGTAATAAAATAATGCTTTTTGAATAACAATTGCTCTGATTCTATGATTAAAGCAACAAAAATACTAAAATTAAATCTAAATAAATAAATAATTTAGTTATTTAGTTATTTATTTGTTTAATTATATTTTTAACCTTTAATTTTTATCCAGGTATAATTGAAATAAAAATTAATACTTACTTAGGGGTCGGCATGTCATCCATGTCATCTTTATTCGATGAAGTCTTTTGCCGTAAAGTTGTCTTTAAGTTATAACTAGTGGCTACTCGAGTCATGTTTTAATCAATTGTAGATATTTTTTCAATTAATATAAAAATTTGCATTATTTGAGTTGAGTTGAGCCAAAAACTTATTCTCAATTAATTAAAGATTATATAAAATATTTTACAAAAATTTCAACAGAAAAGCTGTTTTACGTTTAAAAGTTTATTTCAAATATTTAATTCAAAGAAAAAATATATTGTTTATTCAAAAAAATCAATTTTAAAAATTTATGAATAATATTTATTTGGACTTTTGAAATGTTTATTATTTAAATCGTTTATCGCTCATCACAACCACTAAATAAGTTATTATATAATTAAAAAATTTTCTGATTGAGTCAAATAGAAGTGTACTTTCATGTAGAGATTTTTTGATTGAATGTAAAACCACTGATAAGTAATATTCGTTTCCAAACCATTAATAAAAATAATATTCAATATTATGCAGATTAGGCCACACTTTGTACTTTTGTATTGTAGTCAATGGCAACTCATTCAAAATTTTTGTATTTTTTATGCTAAAGAATATTCTATATTTTTATTATAAAACTAGTGCTGTTTTTACTTTAAATTTTAATTAATAAAAATATATCTATTTTTTGCAAACTGTAAGAAATATATTTAAATTTGTTATATTATTTAAAAAAATAAAATTAATAGCAAATTCTGCCAGTTCAATTTAATATTGATATATAGAATAGAAATTTATTCTTTTGGTTAAATTTATAATTTAATCAAATTTATGTAAATTTGTTAACTTATATATATTATATATGTTTATTTGTTATATTTAAATATAAATTAAAAAGTATTTTTCATGCTAAAAATTTCCAAATAATTTTGAACTTTTCAAACTAATTTTACTTTTTAAAATTATTAACTAAAGAAAAAAACTGTAATCCCTTTAGCGTTTTAAATTAATCTGTGTTATTATAACTTATTTTAAAACTTTTGCAAGTAAAAAATAATTTAGGAAATAATTTTTATAATATACTGTAATTTTTTTCTCTCGGACTTATTTAACACTTAAATTATCATGCAAATTGGATTTACAACACTATTTTCAAATATTTTTAATAGTATAGTCATGTGTGTTTCAAATATGAGAATGCATTTCAATGTGTTTGCGTGTGTTTATAAACTTAAATCTATGAAAAGCTAACTTTAAGAAAGTTATGGCATTTCTTGCCTCAAATACGACTCTTATTGGTAAAGATATAACTATTTTTAATAGGTATGTATAGAATGCCATAAAAATATTCTTAGCATTGAATAGAATTAATGCAGTCATTCATAATGCAATATAGATTAGAATAGTGGAAAAGTAGAAAAGTACAGGCAATGCTATATTACTGTCTAACTAATGCCAATTTGCAAATTATATTTACTTGTTATTTACGGACAGTTCGCACGAATTCTATATTGATTTCTAAAGATCTTTGTTATAAATATAAAGTAAAATATTCTTGTTTACTTTTGCCGATAGAAATGAATTTCACATAAAACAAATTATTCTATAAATGGCATAAAATAACAATAAATTTTATTGCAATAAAAGCTCTTTAAATAAAAATAAAATAAACCCGGGCAAAGAAATACCATTGAAAGCAGTTGCTATAAAATCCATTTTATTTAATATTCATTAATTTATTTCATATACAGTAATGAATTATTTATTTTAAAAAATAATTTAATGAATAGCAGGCAAACAATTAAAGGATTAGATCAAAACAAAACAAAAAATAATAAAATGTTAATTACATTCTATTATTAATGCTCTAAACTCGATATCAAATAAATTATAATTTTTTTTAATTCCATAAAATTTTAAATAATCTTTTATTCGATTAAGATAAAAAAATTATAAGAATTATAATAATAATAATATTAGAATTAAGTTTAAAAATAGTTAATTACTATTAAATTTTAAAAAATTTCCCAAAACGTTAAAAAAAGTTATTTTTTGTTCTCAACCGGAGAGAAGAGCCGGGAGTCATCCATCTGACCCCCATTCGGGGGAATGTAATGACAAGTACTGATATCCATCAATTGAAACGAATAGTCGGTTACTGAAGGTCTCGGCCTATGGACTGGACTCTCTTCAGACGAAGTGTTTTCTCGCGACTCCTTTTCCACAACTCTTTCAAACAATTGTTTGTCTTTTAATTCTTTAAGTTTTGATCCAAATGTAAAATTAATTTTAGTTAAGTCGACAACCCGTTCGGCAAACCATTGGCGCCTTTCGATTACTTCCGGAGTGGACAGCAGTTCTGCTCTACGTTTTTCTGACAGACTCTTCAGTTTTATTGAAAACGCCTTCAACTGATCCGTCGATTCATTCAATTGTTTTATATAATTTTGAGATTCATTCGACAGTTTCGACGAAATTTCTAAAAACTTATTCAAATCGATGTCAGAAACTATTTGAACGAATAATTTAAAGTTAAAATAATTGCAAAAACAAATTGAACTAAACTTTTACCATTTGAGACAATCCTTTGATAGCCTTCGGCGAGAGTTTTCATTTTCTGAACGATTGCACCAAAAGAACCAAATCTTTGTAAACCATTTTGGCCTAACATTTGGTTTAAATCAATCGTCGAATCAAATAAACACTTGTTTTCTGATTCAAAAGCTAACGAATAGTTTTGCCATTTTTTATCGATTGATTCGTTCATTGAATTCAAAGTAGTTTTCAAAGAGTTTACATCAGTTTTCAATTGATTAAAACAATCGACAATAAACTTCTCGACATTTGAATCACTATTTAATCCATACTTTTGTTGAACAGTTGCCAAAAGTTGGAGTTTCTGTTGATTGCAATACTTGAGTGAATCGTTTAATTTGTGATAAGATTCGACAAAATATCGCATTTTTTCAATCCATTGCTGACTCTCTTCTTGAATCAGAGTTTTTGTAATTTGATATTCGGTTAAACAGTTTCGAATCGCCTGTTCTTCGCCACTAATACTGATTCTTCGGCCGTCGACAGCAATACTGAGTCTTTGGATCTCTTTTTCCAAAACATAATTAGAAAACTCAAGATATAAGTGACAGAGAGTTGGCTCAGGAGTGAAGTGTTGGAAATAGATCGGCACAACTCGTGGCAAATGACTGTCGACTTCCTGTCGAAACCCAAACTAATTATACGAAAACAATTCAAAACTATTACAAACCTTTGCGACCATCTCTTGCAGCCATTTATTGGTGATTTGTCTGAACTCTGACTCTTGTTTTCGGTCTAAAACGGGAAAACATCCGATAAATCGTTTCTGACATTCAATCGGATCCAGAGTTTTGAACAAATGATAAGTAATTAATTGAAACGCTTTTGGACTAAATCTACGAAACGTTTCGCTAAAAACAAGTTTTAAATCAAATTAATCTAAAATACAATTAAATTAATAATTAATTGATTTTAATTGAATTACGGATTAATTTCAATGTTTTCTTTGCGTTTTCGGATAAACTCTTGAATTGAGAGAAGTTTTAAATTGTTATTCAATTGTATTCGCATTAACTCAAAGTTATCCATAATTTCAATAATTATTATACGTTTTGAAACTAAAACTATTTCTAATTAACGCCAAAAACAGACTTAGAGTTAGACTAAGAGTCTCAAACTTAGCCTTAGTTTATGTTATCTTTTATTAAATTGTTGTCTCATTTGGCGCTTAATTTACTAAATAAAATGCTGTTATTACACAAAGTTCATGTGAATGTATAAGGGGTTGATAGTTAGTGTTGTGTTAATTTAAAGCTTAAAACTAACGTTAAATTTAAAAGGGGTTGAAATTAATGTTTACGTCGATTATTGTATATTATATAATAACTATTGTTTGGTGTATAAGCTTTCGTCAGTGAAAATATTGACAAAATTTGTTGTAAACAAATCGTTTTAAATGCGATTTAAATCAAAATAAAGTGATTTTGTTTACGAAAACACTTTAAAGTATTTTAGATTAAATTTAAACAAATAAACGATTAATCCTATTATCTAATCCATGTCGGGCTTCGATAGATCAAAGTTTATATCTTTGCCACAAAGTATTGCCGAAGAGTTGACGTAAGCGTTAATAAAATGATTATTTTTCTGAAAATAATTTTAATTTAATTATACGACAAAAGGTGTGGAATATGTCTAAACATATTAAACAATCCGATGACTACTCCCTGTTGTCGTCATTCATATTGCGGTCAATGTATTCTCCAATCGTTGCAAATGTCTTGTAATCCGAATACATGTCCTAACGATCGACAAAAACTGTTGTCCAAAGACCTGATCCCCGCCTCCAGAATCATCTTTAATATTCTCGACAAACAGGAAGTCTATTGCGATTTCAAGAGCTATGGATGTCCGCAGACCTGCCAATTGTCTCAACTGTCGAAACATCTGATCCAATGCTCGTACGACCCAATCAAGTCGTTCAAACAGTCGGAGCAATGCATTCAATCGATTGAAAATCTCTCCAATTCTATCAATAGACTGAAGAATAGGATTAAAAAACAAGATTTGCATCAAATGGTGAAACAGTTGGATGTGTGCCGTCTGGAGGTGCAGATGATGGCCAAAAAGATGAGTTCCCAAACGGTTTACATTCAACCGAACTCTGAGGTGATTAAAGTCATTAAAACTTTTTATTATTTTATTTAAAAAAAGTTTTGTTTAAATTATAAACTTTTCAGAGCTTTAAGAACAAAGTGATGGAATCGGCGAAGAATTGTATCGAAAGTCCGGTAATAGTTGACTGCAATATAGAACTGAAGAGTTTGAAGAAGAAAGTGATTAAGAAATGCAAACAAGCGATCCTTCAGAGCACTGATTATAACCAAATTGGACAGTATTTGATCGATTGTCTCAATAATGGCGAATATGATTGGTCTGTATATGTGTATCCGAAGCACTCGGTCTCCCATTCGTTAACTAATTTCGTATACAAAATGGAACTGAGTTTCGGTGATCTCTGCATTGTTTTGGTCAGTCATTACAACGAAGACATCGATGACGACGACGACGACAACTACACCGATGTCGGCGACGACTACTTGGACTACTCGGAGGACTTCGATGACGACGACGACGACGACTGGAGGGCTCAAACCGAACACCACTGGACCGCCTGAGCCTCTCAGCCTTTCGTTTGCTTTTATTTGAGTTTTTTTAGTTTCTATTACTGTTTTGTTTGTAAAGAAATAAAAACCAAAAATATTTCTTTTAATATAAACTAATGATTAAATATTTTATTAATTCTTAACAATAAATGGTTTTAAAGATTATTTGTTTAAATTAATTCTTTTAATTTTGATTTCGATTAATAGTCATTATTTTTAGATAAATTGAAATTATTTCATATTTATCTAATCTATTAATCATTGAAAATATATCTATAATCTGATTGACAGTTAATGTCATACATTTTTATCATGGTTAATTCACCTAATTATATACTCGCAATTAACATACTAATCTTGATCATTGCATTCAGGAATTTATTATCATTTAAAAAACATTTGGATGCAATGAAGACTAACAAGGTTAGTTTAAGCCCTTAATGAGACGGTTTGGGGATTTTCTGGCGCTAATTGATCGTAAAATGCTTGGTATTTGAACTATAAATTACTATATTTTATATAGCATTTGTCATATAACTTGGTCTCTCATTCTGATTGGATATCACTAATAGGAATGTGATATAAGAGAAAAGAATGCGATATTAGGATATACTCCATCCCGTTTATAACGATAAGTGATTTAGTAAACAGGAACGCAATAGAAATAGAAATTTAGTTATAGTCGTATATAACAAATTCCAGTCCAGTTAGAAGCGGCGTTTGTAAAGGATTGAGCCGAGCTCGAGCATATTTCTGAAAATACTCTAGATTTTGAATATATAGACATATGTTAAACAAGTAGATAAAAGTTTAATAAGTAATTTGTAACAAATTTAATACAAAAAATATTAGTTTAAACATTAAATAAAATTTAAAAATTTATCATAGAATATATACAATAGGGTTCAATAAAAAGTTATTATTTTAATTAATAATATTTGAGTAATGATTTTACTAATTTTAGTGAAATTTCGGCTAAAATCCCTATCCTTTACAAACACCACTTTTTAGTTATAAGTTATAACCAACGAATTTGGTGAAATCGAGCTGTTCGTTGTAAGTGGGATTAACTGTTAGTATTTAAAATATTGGAGTTATCTACTACTGACTATAGACTATCAATTAAAATTAATAAGTGGAAAAAAGTTATTTTCTTTGAGTTTGATTTCTTTAGTTTGCAAATTATTTTAACAAGATCATATAACCATCAATTTTTATCTTATTTCACTAAAATTTGGCTAAAAACCTAGGGGTGAATCCAGGGATCGTGAAGGGGAGGATCAGGCAAAAGACCTCTAATTTTGAAAATTTGGATTTATCCCCTCCCCCCCCCCCCCTAGCATTTGGTCCGCGAAAAGGTACCCCTTCGACTTTTTGCCGGCCGCCTTAGATGGCCGGCAAATTTTTTGGTTTTTTCAGCCAAAATTAGAACATTTTCCCTAAATTTGTGTTAAATCTGGTTTAAATTCAGTTAATTTAACTAAATTTTGTTTAAATTCAGTTAAATTGGACAAAATTTTATTATAAATATATAGGTTTTTTGAGCGTTTTTGGAAAAATCCCTTCCCTGATCCTCCCTGGATCGGCCGACCTTCTCGATCCCTGGGTGAATCAACCTTGGCATTTTTCCAAAAACGCTTAAAACCTAAAAATTATTTAATTTTGTATACTTCGTACCATCACTAGATTTTTAGCTAATACCAAATTATCCCAAATCCCTGGGTTGGCCGACCGCCTAAATCAAATGGTTTTAAAATAATAAATCAATTTTAAATACAAAAAAGTATTTTATTATAGAATTCATTATAACTTTTAAATAAAAAATGAATTAATTTGAATGAATTTCAACCACTTTGTCGACACTCTCTACCTCTTTTGTCGGATCAGTCTCAGACTTTTGACAGTCTTGGACTTTAATGAAGGCCCGTAACAGAGCATTGCGCTCGACCTTATTTACCGGTTCTAAGGCGTCATTAGCCGTTTGTGCCCTTTCGTCGTAAGTGTGAAGAGTGAGAGTCTGTAACCACTCAAACATTTGGAGCTCTTTCTTCTCAGTCTCGACAATCACCGGATAAATGTGTTTTTGTTTGAATGCATCGATTGTCGCGCTCTTCGAATCCCATTTGATCTGTTCATGTATGCCATCGCCGCCGAACTTCTGGTTATATCGATCGTAATGTACTTCTTCGAGGAGTAGTCCCAAACCGGGAGCCTTTGGTATATCAATTCGAATCGGTCTGAAGGCCCGCACTATCGTCTCTTTGTCTGTCAGGCCTCTCATTACAGCAATGGCTAAACCAATCATTTTTCTAATTTGGTGTAACATAAAAGACTGGCCCTTAACCCGAACCACCACAAACTCATTGTCTGATATAATGAAGGGTTGGCTGCAATCCATTTCCATTATAAAGCGCTGAGCGCTGGCATCTGTAGCCAATTTATTAGACGTGAAGTTATGGTAATTATGAGTTCCTAAGTATAGTTTCAATATTTCATTAAATTCCTCAAGAGTTTCAACAGTCAATCGAAACGATTCGGTAGTGTTTTGGTCGATCGGACACAAGGCATAGGAAGGCATTAAATAGCTATAAGTCCTTCCGTCGCAAAAGTTCTTTGCGTCAAAAAATTTGGTAACTCTTAAGCAATCGATTATTCGGATCTCTTGCGGCAAAACTTCATTGACTTTCGACATCTGATCCGCAAAATCAACCGGAAGTAAGAGACTGACAATCTGTCTAATGGCCGAAACGCCTTTGTCTGTTCGCGCGGCCCTTTGGAACCGACATAAGTGCTGTTCTCGATATTTGTCTTCAATAATGACACCACTTTTCCAAAGAGATTCAAAGAGTCGGAACTCAATGGTTGGGAATTCGATGTCTCTATAGAGAAGAGAATCAAATTGAGAATTGGAGTCAAGACATAAAGACATGAAGACATGAGTTGGTGTCAGATATGTCAGACATACTGAGTCTGTCTTTGCATTCCATAATATCCGCGACCGCTATAACTCAGGAGTAAAACCCATTTCCTTAGCTTTTCTCTCTTGAATTGGCTCTTCTTGTCGACCAATACTTCCGTCACTTCTTTACTAACTTCTGAACAGTTATCGTCTGTTTTGAGTCGTTTAGCGCTTTGTTCTTCACATGTCTTCTCTTCAACCACTTCTCCACTGTTTTTGTCATTCATTTCAATACAACTATTAGTTTGTAATTCACTGCTCATTGACTGAGACATCAATCGATTAAACGTTTTATAATTAAATCTAAAACTAAATTCTGAACTAATTTTATTAAATACTTTTACTGCAAATCTCATCTCATTTGAGAATTCAATTGATAAGTTTTTTAATAATTAATTTTAAAAAATTAATTTCTATTATTTATTTAAATTTTGTTTACAAACAAAAAGATTCTTTAATTTAAAACTAAACACATGTTAAGAATTAACAATAAATACAAAATATATTATATAATACAAGAGTCGACATCTATTCACAGAAAATATAAGCCATAATTGACAGACATTTTTGTCATTTTTATTTTATCAAACAATTGAATTTCTGCCCAAAAACATGTATTAAATAATTCTTACAATTTGTTAATATTAAAGATATTGAGTAAACATTTGTGAATACAGAACACAAATACGAGTCGTTTTTATTGCAATTATTTAGTTGTTTATTGAATTTCAATGATTTAGTGAAACAATAAATTCAAATATTTTTTAACATTTTATTAAAATAACAATTAATTTAAAAACAAAATCATAGCTCAATTACCAGTGATTTTGAAACAAAATATTTGTCTTTTATTTGTTATATATTTGACAGCAATTGGTCGAAGAGTTGGACAGAAATGTTAAATCAAATAAACGGCGATTTCGGCTCCAAATGTGATAATAATGTATGTATTGATTGACTCATTGATTGGATTTTCGTTTTAATTTCGTTTAATTGCATTTGTATTGTCTTTACCTCTGAAACAGTCGTTTGATTTGATCCAAACCAATGGAGAGCCGCAGATGAAGCGAATCAAAGCCGAAGGTAAACGACATTTGATTTAGTATTGAGTTATTGCAAACAAATTGTGTTTTTCGGTAAACTATTCAAACATTTTTGATGCGATTTATAATTTAATTTGTATTTTGGAGACAATTATTGACTCCAAAACTGTCGATCAATTGATGTCTCAATTAATTAATTAATTAATCGTTAATTGAAGCGATTATTGGATGGATTAAAGCGATTAAAGCGATTAAAAACGATTAAAACCTAACGATTAACTAAAATTTGCCATAAATTGAATTTGAATTTGACTTTTCATTCGTTTTTTTCTTTTTCTTTTCTTTTCTGTGTATTTGCAGAACATATCAAATGTGATATTCAATGAATTCATTGTTCAGATGATAATAGCCATTAATAATGCCATTAATGCCAAACAATTGGAGCACAAAATCAATTCAATTCAAACGTTTGTCACAAAAAACAAATAATTACTTAAATATTACAAACAATGCAAACGAACAAAAGTTTCGGTTATTTTGTTATTTTAAATACTTTTAATTAAAATTAAAATTAATTAATATTTATTCTAAACATTTTAAATAACTTAATAGTGAATTAATTTTGCTATTAATTTAAATTTAAAAACTAATTAAATATTTAATTAATTGATTGTAAGTCTACTCATTGGCGGCAATTGTTTTTGATTCAGTTTTTTGTTTTTCTTCTCTTTTTTTGCTCTTTCTTTTAGTTGGTTTTCATGAAATGAAAAGAAATCACAAAAAATACTAATCAATCAAATGAATCAAAATCAGAATCTTCTCAATTGTATTGATCACTCAATCACTCAGAGATGAGTTGAGCCGTTGTTTGGATGTCTGTCCAATCTGTCCAATAAGTGGTACTGTATTCCAGTAATTATAAACTCAATCAAAACTCAACATTATTTTGGCCGCACTTTCACTATATTTCAAACATTAAATCAAATGTTTTTTTATTTGTTTTTCATTATTTATTAACTTTTTTCATCAAAATTGAAATTTAATAATAATTTAAACATTATTTGAATTGATTTAATTATCATTTGTTTTGGTCTTCACTTCAGATGACGCGTCAGTTGCAGACCTGACGGCTGCCCAACAGACTGGCCTTCTGTTGGCCGGGCCGGGAGCGCTGAGGGCGTCGGCCATCGCTGCGGGTTTGGTCAAGCTGAATGGGGAACAGTTAGATATGGTTACGAAGGCCAAGAAGTATGCAATGGAACAGTCGATTAAATCGGTTTTAGTTAAGCAGACAATAGCTCATCAACAACAGCAACAGAAGTCACTTCAGAGACATCAGGCGCTGGTCCTCATGTGTCGGGTCTATGTCGGAAGCATTAGTTTTGAACTGAAAGAGGACACAATAAGACAGGCGTTCCTACCGTTTGGTCCCATTAAGTCGATTAACATGTCTTGGGATCCAATCACTCAAAAACATAAGGGATTTGCGTTTGTAGAGTACGAACTGCCCGAAGCGGCCCAATTAGCTCTGGACCAGATGAACGGCGTAATGATTGGCGGCCGGAACATCAAAGTAGGCCGACCCTCGAACATGCCTCAGGCCGCGCCCATAATAGAACAGCTTCAACACGAGGCCAAGTCTTACAATCGGATATACGTGGCGTCCATACATCAGGATCTGACTGAACCCGACATACAGTCTGTGTTCGAAGCATTTGGCAAAATAAAGGTCTGTAAGCTATCCCAATCCCAATACCCCGGAAGACACAAAGGCTATGGTTTTATCGAATACGAAACGGATCAGTCGTCTCTCGACGCCATCACTTCTATGAATCTTTTCGATTTGGGCGGACAGTACTTACGCGTAGGCCGAGCTATAACGCCTCCCAATTGTTTTGACGGTCCGGCCGGTCCTCCAAGTTCTATGCCAACCGCTGCAGCTGTAGCCGCGGCCGCCGCTACCGCCAAAATTCAGGCCATGGATGCGGTGGCGAGTCTGACGCCAAACAATAACAATTCAAATTCGGCCGCAATTCCTCCTCCAGGTCTAGCGCTTCCAACACCGATCGGACTGTCGAGTTCGACGGCTAATCTTACTTCCCCTCCAATACAACCAGTATTAGCGTCAACAGCGCCCGGACTGATCACTGGCGTTACGGTCACCCCAGGGGCCCTTCAAATGCCTGTAGCTATACCTCCACCCGCTTTAGTCACGTCATTCCCACAGACTGTGGTCTCACATTCAAATTCATTGCAAAATAATAACACAAACAACAACTCAGACACTCCTTCTTCCAAATTCTTAACCAGTCCTCCCATCTGTTTGGTCAACAATTCGGTTACATCAGTGATGGCCAGCACTCCATCGGCGGGCGTTACGGCCGAAACCGCTGCTGCGATAGCGGCCGCCAAAGAGCTAGAGTTGAAACTCTCGGAATCGAACAGTTTAGTCGATGAATCCCAAACACTACAACAACAGGAAAACATTGTTATTAAGGGTTCAAATGCTCGACAAATGCTTATGCAGAAGCTTATGAGAAAGAATGAGGTGTGTGTGTGATATACTTGTAGAATGTTTTGCATATATTTAAGTAGAATTTATTTGATTTAATGTACTTTTTCTATCATTAGTCGCGAGTTATTGTATTGAGAAATATGGTCGGAGTCGAGGATCTGGACGACCAACTCGAGAATGAGGTGACGGAAGAGTGCGGGCGATTTGGAATTGTTAATCGAGTCATTATATACCAGGAAAGACAATCAGAAGAAGAAGACGCGGAGATAATCGTTAAGATATTCGTCGAATTCAGTGCACCCGCCGGTCAGTCAAACGTTTTCTGATTATTAATTTTGAATTCAAATAAAACTAATTTTCTTATCAATAGAAGCCATCAAAGGAAGGGATGCCCTAAACGGACGCTTCTTCGCCGGCCGAGTAGTTAAGGCCGAGCTTTACGACCAAATCCTTTATGACGACAACGACTTATCGGGTTAACGGAATGCCTATTATTTACAATCGAAATCATGTCTCACCTTATGTTTTCAATTGATTTCAATTACTCTCAACTCATTGGTTAAACTCTTCAGACATTAGATCAGAAATTAAATTAAAATAAAATAAATAAAAGACAAACAAAAGTCGCAAAAAAATTATTCATTTAATCGATAATATATACGGAATTGACATAAACTGAATAGAAAACGAGTCAATGCGAGCTCATGCCTCACTCCTACTGCCATTGCCTACTCCCTCTGCATCAGCTTCTGTCTGGCCATCTTCTTCTTCGACAACTTCTTCTTCGCGGGCGACTCGTCATCGGTGGCCGCCTTTGCGACGATCTGTTCCTTTTCGGATAGGATTACCTCTATATGACAGGGACTGCTCATATATGGGTTGATCCTTCCGTGCGCTCTATAGGTGCGGCGACGCATCTTCGGCGCTCTATTCACTTGAATGTGTTCTATAACGAGTCGGTCGACGTCCAGACCCTTGTAGTCGGCGTTACTCTCGGCGTTCCTCAACAGTTGGAGCAGAAACTCCGCGCTCTTCTCAGGCCACCGGCCCTGAGTGGTGCCACTGAATGCCTTAATCTGAGCCTTACGTCCAACGCCGCCATTGAAGCGCCGAAACGGAACGATCTCTTTCTTCGCGATCACATTCTTCAGATACCTCTGCGCTCGACGTAATGCCATCTTTTTGATCGCCTGAGCCGTCTCTCGGGTGTTCTTGAAGTGCACCCGAAGGTTACTACCCCTGGCCTTACACGACTTGGTCGGGTTCTCCGGATCTGTCGAATATCTACCCATAACTCGACTGAAGATTAGTTAAGAATATAATTAATACACAAAACGTGTTGTCATTAAAGACGGAAAGAGAAAGAACTCATCGATTCTATCGATACATCGATTCATATATTGTTCATAAATAATGTTTTACTTGTTTTATAGTATTGACAAAAATAAAACAAAATTAAATTAATTTACTTTAAATAAACTTAATTATAGGAAACAAAATAACTATATTTTAATATTAATTAAACAAAAATTAATATATTTATTTATTTTAAAATTTAAACTTATTTTTAGAAATTTAGTTATAATATTGAAATAATTTATATATACTGTATATAAAGCCATAATTTATTTCTTAATAAATTAGCGGAAGTTTTATTAAATAAATGTTTTGAAATGAATGAAAGATCCCTTGCATTGCATTGCATTCAAAATATTAGAGAAATTGTGGGAAAAAGTGTCAAAAAGTGTGAAACGGATTCATAAAAATTAGTCATTTATCGACTTTGCGTTGATTTGAATCGAAATTTATTTAATAATTGAACCGAAAGTGAGTTAATTGAGTGGAAGACATGGCATACGATAGAGTGATAGCACTGATAGATATGGACTGTTTCTACGTTCAGTGCGAACAACGACTGGCGCCCGAGTTATTGTCTCATCCCTGTGCTGTCGCCCAATATAACAATTGGAAAGGTTTGGCCACTTTTGAGACAACAAATAGTGATTGTCATGTGTTTTGGTTTAGGCGGAGGTCTGATAGCTGTCAACTATGAGGCCCGAAGTCGAGGCATAAAGCGGGGAATGAGAGGCAATGAGTCGATGTCGTTGTGTCCGGAACTGCATATCTTCGCAGTGCCCGAAGTGAGAGGTAAGGCCGAACTGAGTCGGTATCGCGAGGCCAGTGCCCAAGTGTTTGACGCAATCAAACTGTTTGTTCAAACGGTTAGTCCGGATATAGTGGTAGAGAAGGCGTCGATCGATGAGGCGTTCATTGATTTGACGCAATATATCGACCAATTGGTCGACCGGTTGGGCTCGGATTCAGTGCCCAAAGCGGACGACTTGACTGACACTAAACTCGAATTGAGTTCTGAAACAGATTTGAGTCAATGGTTGACTCAATTGGAAGAAAACGATTTTGTATTCAATGCAAATGAGATTCGTTTAGCTATCGGTGCCGTCACTGTCCAACAGATCCGACGGGAAATACGCGACAAAACTCAGTTCCAGTGCTCGGCCGGCATTAGTCATAACAAAATGTTGGCCAAACTCTGCTGTGGTCTCAACAAACCTAATGCACAGACATTACTCCCGAAGGCCGGAGTCGACCAACTGTTCCGGCGAATAGATATCAGTAAAGTTCGGTCTTTGGGCGGAAAACTCGGCCAAAGAGTGAAACAATTGTTTAAAATAAATACAATGTTTGAACTGAAATGTCTTGAATGGAATGAATTGGCAAAACATTTAGACATAAAAACTGCGAAATGGCTCAAAGACTCAGCCAATGGTTTGGATGAAGAGCCGGTCAACAACAGACAACTCTCTAAGTCTATTGGTTGCGGCAAAAACTTTCCGGGTATTCGAGTCATTAGTTTTTGTTTTGAGTCAATTGTCTTATTTTATTGCAATTAAAGGCAAAACCGCTTTAATGACAATCGAAGACATCAGGTATTGGGTGAAGCAGTTGTGCGAAGAACTGGTCGAACGAATCACTCGCGACAGTGAGACCAACAAAAGAGCCCCAAAGCTGTTGTCCGTCGGCTTCAGCATCAAAGAGAAGGACCACAACTCCCGCTCTATACAACTCGACCACTACTCGGACGCTAACAAATTGGCCGATCAGGTCATGAAACAGGTTTTCCACAAAATGCTAAAACTCGAGCCAATCGTCAGTCTATCGATTGCTGTCTCGAAGTTTATGGACGATTGTGACGATCCGACACTCAATACCATTAAATTAGATAATTATTTTACAAAAACAGATAAAAATCATTTATTTAACAATAAATTCATTGATAATTGCAGTGCAAGTAATAAAAGATTGAAAACTAATACCAAAACTCTTAAAGACTTTTGGAATTCTAATACAAAATCGGAAACTGTAGTGAATACGAGTGATATAGAAGTGATTGAAACAAATGTTTCGAATAACACATCAAATGATTTGTCGAATAATATGTCAAATGCTGTCAATTCAAGCATTGAATTAAACGAAACATTAGTTTCAAATGTTATGATCGAAGAAAAGCCATTCAAAAGAGGATTTTTCTTTAGGAAAATGTTGGAAATACGTGCAATGGAAAGAAGTTCCAAATGAATTCTTGCTTGCTAAATTTCGAAATTTTAACTTTTGTTGTTGTATTATATTTTTATTAATTATTATATTATATATAAATTGAAAGTCAAAATAAGAATAAAACGATTATTATTCTAAAACAATTAAAAAATATTAAAATTTTAAACTTTGATAAAAAATTAAAATCATTAATCAGTAAATTTCAATAAAATTATTTCAAACTTATAACGATTTTATTTAATTTTTATTTTAATTATGTAGATATTTATATAATTACAATTCAATTTGACTAAATTTAACCCGAATTTAGCAGCAATTACGGTAAAAAATTTCTATTTTTGGCCTAAAAACCTAAAAAATTTGGCTTAAGAGGGGTAACAGAGGGATACCTTTTCGCGGACCAAATGCTAGGATAAAAGCCAATCTTCAAAACCAAAGGGGATTTTCACCTGATTCCCCCATCTGAAACGAT
>JAQFXP010000806.1:0-24343 GCA_034693685.1 Belba bartosi
ATTTGAACAAATGAGCGAACAGTCGAATATGTAAAGAGTGTTGAGAGTGTGGAGAGTGTCGAGAGTGTCGAGAGTGTTGGATAGACATCAATTGAAGGACATCTCTAACATTTATCTTTTCATATTTTGCTTTTTTATGCGATAGCATAAGTATTTCAGGTATTAAACACAATAACAAAATATATGCTTAAAAATACACACTTTTCTCACTTCACTTAATGCTGTTTTTCTTTTATTGCTTTTCGAAGATTTGAAAACTTCTAAAACAAAGAGTTTTCGATACACTGGCGATGGCTGAGAGAGAATATATAGTTTTTAAAAATTTTATTTAATATTTTGGATAATCAGCAAAACACGAATGAAAGCCAGAAAACTAAGCAAAACTTAGCGGTAATATATTTATTCAAATGTTTAGCCACAAGTTGTTGCAACTGTTGCCGCAGGTATTGGTCGACAGGTTTGTATAGACCTGCTGTCCCTGAGCTTTCAAATGCTTACATTCCCACAGCTTTGCTATGCATTACCAGTTCGGTTAGTCCTGATTCGTTAGATTGCGTCCACTTCTGCCTAATCTAAGTTTCACTTTTGAGGAAAGCATACGTTTGCTTCTGCTCTCTCTCTCTCTCTCTCCTCTCTCCCTCTCTCTCTCCTCTCTCCCTCTCCCCTCTCTCTCTCTCCCTCCCTCTCCCTTCCCTCAGTCATACACTCTATGATACTCTACTCTACTAACGACTCGCAAGAGTTTCATCGTTGGAATGTAGTCTCGAAATCTTAATAACTAAAAAATGCTCATCAGATCTCAGATCAGGGCTATTATAGCGCTATAACTTAATAATGCCTCTAGCTCACAGCTCACATTACTCGAATAATATACTTTATCTCTAGACATATAACTAATTCATTTCAGACGTAAACAATTAAATAGGAGTTTTTTTATTGCATATAATTCGCGACAAATTATAATATAATAGTCATATAAATAGTTAGTTTATTTTATTTAAATTCTGCACAAATTTTTAAAACAAATTATTAAATTATTGTTTTAACTTAATCAACAAATTTCTTATCTCTAACATTGTCACTAAATATAGTTTCCAAATCGAAATATTTTATGCATTACTAATTAAAAATAACTTTCAATTATTATAATTTTCATAATGTTTTAATAAGAAAAATTATTAAATGTTAAATTTTGGTTTAAAATTCTGTTCATGCATTGAATGCAATTATTTTATTAAATTTATTCTAAAAAAACTAGCAAAATTTTATTAAATTTTTATTGACAAATAGAAAAATACTGTATATAATAAAATATTTTTTAAAGCAAAAATACAATATGATTCGCTAAGTAAGTATGGATTGAGTAAATGAAAATTATGCTTCGTGAGTTAATTAATCAAAGAATCTGTTTTATCATAAGAGAGAATTAAAAAAGTATCTAATATTTGAGTAGTTATTCACGTTTTATGTTAAGAATTCATGGCTTTAAAACTTGTGTTAATATTAGTAGTGTTTAGTGTCGAATAATTTCTACATTAGTAACATTCCGTAATCTTATTCTTTCAAATTATTTACCCAAAGGTTATACATAGAAGGGAGAGGTCTGCAGTAGAGTACCACTGGAGCCGAATCCTTTCGACAGCTAACGGAATGTTAGATATCGTTAAATATAACTTTAATATCTTAAATCTATCCTCTGGTCATATATAGTCAATATACATATGTACAGTCAATATAACGTTTTAGATTTTAGAATTGTAAATTGGACTTATATACAAAATACTCAAACAATTTAATCTTAATTAGCAATTGAAATATTAAGCAAATTTTTATTATGGCATTATTATGGCAAAAATAATTTAATTTAACATGGTTTAATTTTGTTAAATAAACATTATGCTTAAAATTTAAAGTTTAAATGGTTTTATTAACAATATGTATAATAAAATTTGTTAGTTTAAAATATAAGAGACATCTAATAAAGTTTATGCTTGATCAATTATTTAAAAATGTCAATTTAAAAATTTTAATATTTTTTAATCATAACAAATACTATACAAAAAAATAAATGTTTACTTTTAAACATTTGTTTTGATTATTTTGGTTTTAACTGATTAAAATTAGTGGTTTAAGAATTTCAAAATTATCTAATTTTTGCATAGATAAAAAACTACCTATAAGTTTTTTGTTCTTCAAATTAAAATTTGCCTTTTTTAATTTAAACTCTGCCATAAATTTAAATTATTCTTAAAAATGATTTAAGATTGAGAAAAGACTGTTTTTAGCATAGATAATTTAGGATAGTTTTTATAAATCTTTGAAATTTGTTTAAAACTTTGACTTAATGGTCATAGTAATAGGTTTGGGCAACAACGGACAAGATCTAAATCTAGGTCAATCAAAATTTTAAAAATTTATAAAACTATTCTAAATTAACTATGTTAAAAGCAGCCTTTTCTCAATCTTAAATCATTTTATGAAATAATTAGAATTTATAGCAAAGTTTATCACGATTTATAGCAATCTGTTGACAAACATAATTTAATGATTAAGATAAAAAAAAACAGCAAAATTTAACTTGAAAAACAAAAAGAACCATAGTACAGTAAGTCTTAATTTGCGCTCTAATAAACTTTTTTCTCTTTAAACCCAAAGTATTACCGTAATAAATAATTTGAATAAGGTAGTTTTAGCACTATCTGTAGGCATGTATTTGAAGTTTGCAATTATTTTTAATCATGCCTAAACTAACTAACTAACATAATTGAAGATTCTGTTGCAGCAATATACATCTGTCATAGAAAAATTAATGCTTGGAAACAATATAAATAAGCAAGATCTATTTACATCAAATATAAAGTAGACTTATATTGATGTGCCAATTAAATCGCTCAGTCGTCAGTAGCATTGAAACTTAGAGCAAACTTATAGCAAGAATGCAGAATCACTGCCAATGAGCCGTCGCTATACTCTATGTCTCGTATTTCGAATCGATTATTGAAGTTATATTCAATACTCAATACTAAAAATTAATCCACGATTTCTAGGTTTATGTCATTCCTTTCTCACCCAATAACATACTCAAGTCAATGGCAAGTTTAACAAACAAACAAATTAATTACTAAATTAAAATCTTATACTCTCGCTCGGTTTCTAAATAAATAATCGCTATTTTAGTTTCACCTATTGGTTGTGTTTTGTATTAAAATTAAAATTTTAAAATATTAATCAAATTAAGTCGATTATAAGTTTACTTAACTAAATAATAAATATTTGATTGAAGGGGTTTTTGGCAATTGATAGCAATAAAACAAGCTGTAACAGTACAGTACTAGTTGTAAATTTATTTAGCAACTTTGTATAACTAGAAGAACCCAACCCATGGCTCACTGTTAACAAAGGATTGCGAATCCAATCTTAAAAATGATGTTTTGCCTTCAAAACTGAATAAAGCGTTTCTGCACTAAAACACTGCAAACTCTCTATCATATCGTAATACTAACGCATTATAATATATCGTTTTACAAATGTCTCAAATGTTTAGATAAGCTTAAATTGTCTATTAAATGGCAATATGTTTGTCGAAAGTAAATATTAAAACTATTCGCAGCCAAACCTACAATAAGATATAGCCATGCTGCTAATTGAAATTGCAATTATATGATAAGTTAAATTTGCAAATTACTAAAAACTCAATAATTAATATTTTAAAAATCAAATTTGATATAAAATTGACCTTGTTAAAATAGTAATTCAAGAACTTGAAAATCCAAACAGCGACCCAGGCCAATCTTTAATTAAATTTGAATTAAGAATAAACTGCAAAGAACTGCATTATTCAGATTTAAAGAAATTTCAAGTATTTTTAAATCAACTTCTAAGAAATGAGTTAGTAACAATCTGTATGAAATAACTAAACTTGATGAAATCTTACTCAAAGTGTAAAAGCCAACCCCTGGTTGACTCAAAAACATATGATCGACTACTTCTACTACGTTGTATTAAAATTCTCCTAAAACAGACTTAACTGAGGTGGCCCTGAAACGTGTATTTTTATAATAAATTTAATAATTCTGTCAAACTCTATGAACAAAATTGTTTACTACGAGTGTAGGGGCGATATAGAGATAGGGGTGAGTGTGGTGAAATGATCCCTATGTGTAAGCTTTGTTTATTTGGTTGCATTGAGTGTTGGTTTGCCTCAAATGGTTGACTCAGAGACTGATCTCCTAATGACTGAAAGACTCGAGTATTTGACACAACATTTGGTCTTTGAATCGATTCAATCATTGTTTCAATTATTCAGATTTAGATGATATGAATGTTTAGGATTAGGATTAGGATTAGTAGAGGAGAGCGCGAGTGAGAAAGAGAGAGTGAGTGAGAGAGTGAGAGAGAGAGGAGAGAACTGAGTGAAGGATTGCATATATCGACGATTTAGTGATTTAGTTGACAATAGATGTCTGAATGCCAGCACTGGTAGTGTATTGTGTGTTGTGTTTGTGTTAACACTATTACTAATAATAGTGTAATCTATCGAACGCTGGCCTCGAGTACGGAATCGGACTCAGACTCGGGTGGAACGACACCACCGCCGAGGAAGAGACAGAGACACAGTCGGAGTGTCACTGCGAGCACCAGCACATCGACGGCTGCCACAGCCATCACCAGTGCGTCATCAGCGGTGAGCCAATCGACGCCAGCAGTGGTCGAGTCGTCAACCCATTCGAGTCAGAGTTCATCGCAATCGCACTCAACCACAACCACTCAAAACATGCAATCCATTGCTAACGGTTCCAATGGAGAGCCCAATTTGCCCAATGATTCTAACAAAGACTCTAACAGTTCCAGCAATTCCAATGACCTTCACGTTCAACAAAACGGATCCAACGGTTCCAATGGCTCAGCCGCTAATGGAATCGCTTTGAATGGTCTGAACGCAGACCTCATCGATGAGAACAATGCAAATGCTTCTAATGGAAGCAATTTAGACAATAAGTTAGTGTCAATCAAATCCCGTACCGATCAGGACATCATTCGACTGATTGGCCAACACTTGAGAGTTCTTGGACTCAAGTAAGTGACCACTTTTTATACCTTTCCCCTCTATCTGTGCCACATCTGATGCATCGATTCAAACCTATCTGTAGTCGCACTGTTGACCAACTGATCCAAGAGTCCGGATGTCGTTTAGATCATCCGTCGGCCGCTAAGTTCCAAACATATGTAATGAACGGAGAGTGGGCTCAGGTATGGCTCGACCTCTATATCGATTTAAATCAAATATTGAATTATTGATTGGATTATAGGCCGAAACAGCTCTCTCTGAACTTAATCCACTTCTGGAGACATCGAAAGCACTTATAGTTAGTTTGATTTGAATTTATTTTAAAATTATTCGAATTAATTGAAAATTTAGTGAATTATATGTAAAACAAAAACATTTTTGAATTATATAGAAAATGAAATTTTTATTATTGGAACAAAAATATTTGGAAAACATCGAAGAATCGAAACCATTGGAAGCGCTTCACTGTCTTCGCAACGAATTAACTCCACTTAAGTACAACACCGATCGCGTCCACGAACTCAGCCGGTATTTAATTGTTTGATTCTTACCATTAGTTTTGTTTTTGAATTCTTTTTTATAATATTAAGTGTTTTCATAATTTGTTTATTTGTTTGAAATATAATTAAAACATATAGTCCTTGAAGTCTATAAGTCTATAAACGTTTAATATATTGTTAGGAAATAATTTCCACAAAATGGCTAAAAATTTAATAATTTGTTTAATATTTTGACTCAAAATAGTTAATCAGTGAAAGTGTAGTCATAATCATAAGACATAAGACATAAGATTTGTTTATTTGTTGCCTTTCTTTGTTATCATTCACTCGATTTAATTAACATTATTCCCAATCATGTGATTAGAGTCTGATTCAGAACTCAGTCATATAAATGATGGACTCTTTTTACGGAAATGAACACAAAATATATGAATACTTTTTTCTATTTTTATCGTAATTTTATCTATCAATTGGTTTCTCTCGTTCTCTCTCTTATTAATTGACAATAAAGTTTAAAATACTTGACAAACGAATAGACTTTTTCTATTTAGTCTAAATGTATTCTAAACGACTGTATGTCTGTATATCGAAAATAGTGCCAAAAATTTCAGATTATTTAATAGAAACAATTTTCTCGAAGAACTAAATTTAAAGCAAACATTTGTGCCAATCATTGTTTTTAGATTTTGAATAACATTGAACTTTCGTATGCATTGAAGCCATAAAACTGTTTTCTAATTTGTTAACAAATTTAAGATAAATTAATCAAAATATTAAATGCTATTCAATTAGAAACAAAATATGGTTTTTGTATTAAAATGAACTAATTTTTAATTAACTCAATGTTCGTCTGAAAATCATTTTCATTAATTATCTAATAATGTATAACTAATTAATATAAAATCAAATTCAAATCATTAGTCATTTAGTTTTAGTCTCGAAATTTTAATGCGAAAAAATGTGATATTTTTGAAACCAAATGCAAAATGTGTGCAATCTTTTCAAACAAAGCCAATGTTTTTCTAATTATTTTGTTTCAAATGAAGTGATGTTATGATAAAATTATATTTTTATATAACATTTCTGTTGGAAAATACACTTTTGCGATAAAATACCTCTACAATAGAGCACTCATTAATGTCAATGATTTAGTATGAGTTCAATCATCTCTTTATTTAGTTTAATAGTGATTTCTAAGCATTTCTAGAGATTAAACCATAAGAATTGTTTGAAATGTTTGAGTTTTGAATAATTGATTGAATTGATTGAATCGAATATTAGGTATATTATGTGCAATTCATCGGATGAGTTAAGGAAAATATCGAATTGGGACGGAAAGGGTTTGACTTCTCGAATCAAATTAATGGAAAAGTTGCAAAGTATTTGAATTGAGATATAATTGAGACATAAATTGTTTACACTCTTAATCCGCTTTTGATCGATTGCAGGCTTTTTACCGCCGACTGTAATGCTTCCGCCGCGAAGACTCCGAACCCTTCTGTGCCAAGCAGTGGATCTCCAGAAGGATCGCTGTCCTTATCATAACTTCTCGTTAGACTCAGGACTCGATAGCGTTAACCTATTGGTTGACCACATCTGCAGCAGGTCTTACATTGTTTCTCAATGTTTTAATTGTTTCTCAATTTGACTTTAATTTTGACTAAATTTCTAATTTTTATTTTATTAATCAATTTGTGAATCAGAGATGACTTCCCGAGTGAGTCAATACAGACAATAACAGACCATTGCGACGAAGTCTGGTTCTGTCGGTTTTCAAACGACGGCACAAAGTTGGCCACCGGTTCCAAAGACAGCACTGTCATGATCTGGGATGTCGACCCAGTAATGCACTTTTGTGTCTATTTTCTGCCTTTATGTCAATAGTTTTGACGAATATTCTCTCACTTTAGGACACATTAAGACTCAAACATAAGCACACATTTGAGGGCCACTCATATGGTGTGTCATACCTCGCGTGGAGTCCCGACGATAACTATCTGATTGCTTGTGGACCCGACGACTGCTCAGACCTATGGGTTTGGAACGTTCAGGTATGGCATCAATACCTGATGCAGACATTGTTTGAACATTTGTTATAATATTCTATTCCTTTGGTTGACAGTCGGGAGAACTGAGGGTTAAAGTGAGTCATTCTCCAGAAGATAGTCTGACGACCTGTTCCTGGCATAGGGACGGAAAGAAGTTCGTTACGGGAGGCACAAGAGGGCAATTCTATCAATGCGTAAGTTATAGTACTTTGACTTTAAATGAATTTATGACAAAAATATATTTTGAATCAGGACTTGGATGGAAATGTGATCGACACCTGGGAAGGGGTTAGAGTACAGTGTCTTTGTTTTCGAAAGGACGGGAAGACAGTTCTAGCGGCCGATACTCACCAGAGAATACGTGGATATAATTTCGAAGATCTCTCAGATTTTAATGTGTAAGCAATTGACTGAATATTTTTTGCCAAATATTAGCATTTATTCGAATATTTGTCTATAGTATACGAGAAGACAATTCGATTATGTCTTTCACTTGTGATGATTCGGGCCGTTTGGCACTAATAAACGTGGCCTCACAGGGCGTCCATTTGTGGGATTTGGAGGATAAGATTCTACTTCGAAAGTTTCAAGGGGTCACTCAGGGCTACTATACTATTCACTCGTGTTTTGGTGGCATTAATCAGGTGTTCGTCGCCTCTGGCAGTGAAGGTATGACTGTTTGACTGTTTGAGTGATTGGTCTTCAAGTAATCGAATAATGATTTGATTTATTAGACAATAAGATATACATTTGGCACCTGAAGAGAGAGAAGCCAATAAGTGTGCTGACGGGCCACTCGCGGACAGTCAACTGCGTTTCCTGGAATCCCAAATACCCTCAACTGATCGCCAGTGCCTCAGACGACGCAACGGTCAGACTTTGGGGTCCGTCACCCGACAGGCCTCAATCGGCGGCCACTTTGTCGATGACGTCTTCGCCGAATATAATCAATACGAGAGGAATGGACTCCAATAACGGAAGTCCGAGTCCGAGTACTTCAGCTAATGTTCTGAAAGCATAATTCAGTGCCTAATCTAATACAGAATTTAAACTCAAAACAAATTATATTTCATTTTTTACTCATCACATAATTAACAAACAAGTGATCCGTTTATAAAACACAAACAAAATCTCAGTTCCTGTCAATCAATGGAAGGGTTAATGAGTTATGATATGAGTTATGCTTAAGATATGACTAAAATCAATAAAAGCGCCGAAAGGAGAGTAAACTTCGACACATTTGGACGAGTATTTTGACTGAATTCCAGTTGAAATCAATTAACTAAATAATTAATAACTTATTGTTAAACGTATTGTAATCATGAAAACAGAGAAATACCTAAAAGTAATGATTGTTTAGACTTATTGACGAAATATTTTTAATTGCCTTCGAATCGCGTTTTTGTGTTAATAAAACAATTTTTATGTTGTATTCAATAAGATTTTGTTTAAAACAAACATTTTCTCCATTTCTCAAACGAATCATTAATTTTTTGCTCATTTTTTTGTCGTAAAGTAAAGCAAATTCTGAATTCCAATACTGTTTAACTGTTTTCTATTGCAATGCTATGCATATAATTGAAAGACATGTCAATAGAATTGCATTTTTGGATTTGCATTGCTTTACAAGTTCTATGCGATCGATATCTCGAATAATTAACGACTTTATCAAAGCTAACAGTTATTCGAAACGAATTGCCACTAATTTATACCTCACAGTAATGATTGTATAGGAAATGCAAATTACGCTATCGTTTAATAATATTATGCAAATAAAGTGAAGATAAAAAACAAATTATTCGTTTCAAACAAAATTAAAGTCTTTTGGTTTGAATTTAAATCAAGTGTTCGTTTCAGTCGATATATATTTCGTTTTTTAAATATTATTAAAATTTATAAACAGATTATGTATTAAGAAAAACAAAACTTTAGATATAAATTGTATTAATTTTTATTTTATTTTCCAGAAATTAAGTCAACTTTAAAGCATTTAATGAATTTTATTGTATTTTTTTTAATAATTTGTCAAATTATGATAATTTAATAATAATAAAAAAAACTGAATGTACGGCAGCGGGAATTACATGTTAACTAATACCGTATAAATCAATTTCCAAAAACGCCTATATTTTCTAAATATATATATAATTTATATTTTATGTCAAAACTAACAAACAATTTATTTAAATCTCTTTTTATCGAAGATTTTGTTTTTTTTTGTTTTTGTTTTTGCTTTCATTTAATTTTGAATTACATTTTGTTTGATTGGATGACAAAAAATCAATATTTATGTTAAAGAGATATCAATTAATGTCTTTTAAAATTAAAAACAATTTTTATTATTAATTTCAATTTGGAAAAAATTGTTTGAGAAAAGAGTTTTGTTGTTTGAGAAACAAATAATGAATTTGCGTAAATCATTAGCTAATTGATTGATATGATTGATAAAAAAGAAGTTTCAGTTTTATAAGACTCGATCACTTCATTTGTAAAGATATAAATATATATTTACATAAGAAAGAGTCGAATTCCACAAATAGTAAGCAATTTATGTTTTTGTTTTTGTGGATTTGCTTTTTTGTAGTTATAATAATATATATATTAATTATTAATGATTTTTAATACATTTTTTTCATATAATATGTTTAAATCTTTTGTCAAATTATTTAAGTCTTTAACTGTGCTGTACATTACAATTGAAACATACAATTCAGTGCTAAATGCAATGCATTCTCTCATTTCAAACAAGTTGTGAAAAATATGACTTTCACTTCGAAATGATTTGTTAAAACTTTTTTTTAAAATAATTATTTACCTATTTCTCGAGAATTTAAGTTCTGAGCCCGAGATAGAGTGAAAAAAACCAAATAAAAAACAATAGAATTTGAAGTTAATTTAAAATTTTGCAAACATTTAAAGTTGCAATGTATTCACAGATAAAGCTCATTCATATGACTAGTTTTTAAATACAAATTCATTTATTACTGATTCTTGTTTATTAATCAAATTCTCAATAATTTATAATAACATAAAATCATTTAACAAATAAAATAAAACTTAAATTCTAAACATCTTACATAAAAAGGGGTTTGAAATAAGGCTCAAATTAGTAATGATATTGATATGAGCTCTAATCAAATGAACACAAATAACTATTTGCACTTCTTTTCGCTTAGACTCGATTCCAAAAGCAGTTGCACTCGAGTTCGGGTCAATTCTTATGCAGTTTTCTATGCATAAGCTATTTTATCCTGGCCATAATTGGCATTGTTTAATTTAATATGCAAATATGTGCACCGGAGCACTTTTAAAGATTAATGCTGCTTTTTATTTACAAGTTAATGCAAAAAGTTTTTAATTCTTGCAAATTCACTCCACCCGCCTCTCAATACTCTCTTCTTGCTCTGTCCGTACACTCGAACGCAAATTACTTTTTGAATCAGGTCTTACATAGTTTTAGTAAAATATTTAAAAATTAACATTAATTCCAATCATAAAACCAAATTCTTTTCACTTATTAATTATTCTATAATTTGTTTGTCGTAAGAAATTTAGTGAAATATAAGTCTTATTAATTAGATTCAAAAATCAATTATTAATGTTTAGATCAATCACTCCTATAATCATAGTTTAGATTCGATTATATATTTTTATATAGTTTTAAATTTTGTAAAAGTTTTAAACCAAATCTCACCTCAAATTCAATCACAATTAGAAGATTATATTTATTATTAATAATATATTTTATATGTATATTGAGATAAGAATAAGGCTTACAGAGAGAAAGTTTTCATCGGATTTCAAACTTATTTAATTTCAAATATTATATAATTAATTGGAATTAAAAAATCTTAAAATTGATTGCATTCTAAGTATTTGCAAATTTCAATCCAATTGATAAAAAATTTTGGTTCAAAATAAGTGAAAAAATCATCAAAAAATAACTTATAGATACAAACAATAAATGAAGAATAAATTAAATAATAAGATGAGAACATTCTCTGTTATAGTTTAGAAAGCATTGTCTTCAATACAATTATCAAATTAAATATTAAAAGCAGTCAATCATTCGCTCGTTCAAAGTCTCAAACAATTATCAATTAATTGTTGTAAAACAGCTATTTGTGTGATTAAGGGAAAGGTAGTTAAGTCCGCAAAATGGTTGTGCTGTCAATCAAAGACTCAAAGTTTGTCTAATTGTTAATAACTCGATAGAACTGAACGCAAAGCCGTTAATATATTCTTATAATATAATACGAGACCAAAAGGCAATAATAGGTCAAAAACGCAGTTTCAAAAAGTAATTGTTAATTAATTCCGGATTTATTCCTTACTCTCATTCATTAGCATTTGTTTTAATAATTCAATTGAAGTTTTTGTATCTTTTCGTTATTCTTAAAAAGTGAGACACAAATGGAAATCGCATTCAAAGAGTTTGGGAACAGTTTTAAAGACTTTAAGAGATATTATGGAAAAATACAAGATTTTAGCGATAGATAGAAATTACAGTAAATCATGGAATGGAATAAATGGTTGAACAAAAACATTTTTAACAAAACCTTTTTGGTTTCAATTTATATCCAATATATTTCACTCCCTCTCTCTCTCTCTCTCTCTCTTTCTCTCTCTCTCTTGAGTTCAGTTGCTTTTCGGCCAAAACGAACACAAATTCCGTCCAAAAGAGGTTTTAATGGTATTAATGATGTTTCGAATGATGCAAAATATTAACACAAATTTTATATTTATATATATTTATAGATATATAAGAGAAGTTAGTTTAAACTGTTGTCCTAAACGTCGACAACCATTTTCTTATGAATATCAGTATTTCCTACAACCTATAGAACAGAAAACAAATTTAAACTAAACGTTAGTCACTATTTCGACAACAATTTTAATTTTAAATAGATTTACAGATTTTTCAATTAAATCGAAATAACAAAGAGATTCGATTAAAAGTATATTATAGTTACAAATGTTTTTCTCACAAATCAATGTATTATTAAGTTTGGCATAAATTCAACTCATCTTTAGCTAACATTTCGACAAAGATTAGAACTATTAGTCAATAGAATAGAATAAATAAAAATAATTATAAAACAAATAAATTATTGCAAATTTGACAATAGAGAACGATTTGGCCCAAAGAATGGCAAACACTTTCATACAGTTTGGCCGAAGAGTTAGTTAACTTTTATTGAGAGACAATGACATCAATTTAAATATCAATATAAAGTTAAAGGATTTAAATGGAAAACATCAATCATTTAGTGTAGAACTTATTACATGTAATCAATAATCAATTGAATTGTTATAATAATTATTAAAATTAATTGAATTGTAATTATTGTTAGAATTATAGCTATAATAGTATTGTAAAGACAATACATTCAAAGCACGACATTATCACAACTTAACGACAAATCACTTCAACTAAACTAATACTTATTGAAAGCGAAATCTAATACAGAATTGCAATTAAAAGTGAATTGGAATTAGATTTTGGTCTTAGAGTTTTGCCCGGAATCTAATTTGAATGCATTTCGAATAAAAATAGTAACAAAACTCACTGAACAGAACTCTTCGAATGAGATTTTTCCATCTTCGTCTTTGTCGGCGAAGACAATCGTTTTGTCCACTATTTGTTGCAATTGTGTGTCTTTCAGATTGTTGCCGACCATCATCTTCAGCACTTGGAATAGTTCGCCGTTCGATATGAACCCATCGTTATCCATATCGTAGATCCGAAACGCGACTAAAATTCAATTCAATTCAATTGCCATTAGATTCCATCAATTAGTCAACCATTAGTGGACATCACTTACACCTGAGTTTTGATTCTTTGTCTCCTTTGACACTAAATTGTGAAACTCCTTGAATGAACTCTAGACACACAACACAAACACAAACCCATTCAGCAATCAATCAATCAATCAATCAGTTAATTAGTTAGTGAGTGAGTGAGTCAATGAGAGATGAGTTGAGATGCGCCACAAATGGCCTCAAATGTCTCAATCGACTCAAACTCATACCTTTAAAGTCGACCTCTCCGTTGCGGTCGGTGTCGAAGATGTCGATCACCCGCTGCACGAGAGGGTTCTGTTGGAGTTCAGGCAAAGACATGAACTCATCTACGCTGAGGGAACCGGAATTGTCCAGGTCCAGTTTGCGAAACCGCTTCCCCAACCGCTTTATCTCATCCGCATCGACTGTAACACACATTTCGACACATCTTTAGTCAGTTTTTCACTCTTTACTCAACTATTACTCAATTAAACTAATTATTCAAAACTAAACTGCAATTCGAGTTAATGTTCAATAAATAGCAATAAAAATAAAAATTTAGATAAAAATAATCGAAACCAAACTCACAGTTAGAGCACATCTCCATTGGAAGCGACGCTTCGTTTCCCTAATTATATCATTAATTAATTTAATAAATAAATTGCAATTCAATCGAAATGAGGAAAATGTCTTAAAAATTATTATTATTTAATTTAAATACCATTTTCTTGATTAATGTTTTGCTTCCAACAAATATTAGACAAAAATCAAAACAAAATTTTCGATTAATTTCAGATCTTTTAGATTTCGATTTGAATTAAAGCCGATTTTCCAAATATTTGTATATAAACTAAAATTTTAAATTAAATTAATTGATTAACGAATATATTAATAGAAATGAATGCAAATCTCTATATCAGTGTTCACTACAATAACATTAATTATGACTAAATTTACAGTTCGTTATAAATAAGGTTAAAATCATATAAAACTGCAAATATTTGTCACTCACTCGCAGACCAACAGCTCTCACAGCACTCACTGCACTCCACTCACAGCACTCACTCCCGATAGAGACCTCACTCCTTCACCACTGCTCTCAATATCAAATCTTTCATATGCTTTAGGTTTTCCTAACAGATTAATTAGATTAATATTTTATTGCTTTTCTTTTGTTGTTTTATTAGTTTTTATTTCATTTTGTTATTTTAATTGCAATTTTAATCAAACTATTTGTTAAATAAAGTTTCGATTTATTTAAAATCTTATTTTGACTGAAGGATGTGTTTGTGTTGCTCTCGACCTCTAGTTTGACTGCTATGAGCACTGCAGCAATAGTGCCTTTTAATAAATTCAGTTTATTATCCGTATAAACACATTAATGGATATATTTTACTAATCATAACAACATTAGCTTATATTTAAGAAAAGAAAATATCAATTAAATTATTCATTTATTAATTGTAAAATAGTTAGATTTATATTGTAATTAAGTTTAAACCAAATTAACTATTTACAGTATTTAAGCATGCTTGCAAATTTTTACATTAAAATTCAATTATCGATAGTATATCAGACCGATTGTCGATAGTGTGCCAAATGAATAGTCGATATCGACGTAACTTCCGTTTGGTTTCAGTCTTTTCCACAAAAGTCTGCTTTGGCTGAAGTCGTGGCTTAAAAACGCCGATAAATATGTCATCGAATGTGAGTTTAATTCAATTGATTTAAACGTTTTTACGATTTATTTGTAATATTTTAAGCAATGCTTTACCTGAATAATAAACAAGAATTGAAATAATAGCTAAACAATGTGTTTGAAACTATTGTTGAATTACAGAAACTGTATACCTATGCCAACAACTATCGGGCCTTTAAGGCACAGATCGCCAGTCAGTACAGCGGAGTTGCTCTCGATTTGGTGAAGGACTTCCAGTTTGGACAGACCAACACAGAGACTGCTTTCCTCGAGACGTTTCCGTTTGGAAAGGTTTGTTTGAATTGATCCGAATTGACCGCAAATGCCATTAAGACTAAGACTAACTGTAATTCTCTCACAAAGACGACTCAATGACTCTTAAGTTTCATTGAGACGTAAGACCGAGAGATATATCGATTAGATTTTGTCCAACTTTTCAGATTCAATATGATTTGACGAGATTTCTACAGATCTAACAAACATTAAATTAATTTCTGCTTTGAATTGAAGTTTGAACCAATGAGTCATATAATGAATTTTTATGATTGGTTGCCCTACAGGTGCCGGCATTGGAGACAAGCGATGGAAACGCTTTGATTGAAAGCAATGCAATCGCTTATTATGTGTCGAACGAGCAGTTGAAGGGAAAGACAGCCTTAGATCAGGCACTGGTGATCCAATGGCTTAGTTTTGCCGACAATGAGATCCTTCCGCCGACCTATACGTGGGTTTTGCCGGCTTTGGGGGCCATTCAGCCCAACAAACAAGCGATCGAACGATCGAAAACTGATATCAAAAAGATTTTGAAGTTCTTAAACGAACATCTGTTGAGCCGAACCTATTTGGTCGGCGAGAGAATCACTTTAGCCGACATTGTGGTCGCCGTCAGTCTTCTACAGCTATACCAATACGTGTTGGAGCCGTCAGTGCGCTCTCCCTATCCTAACGTCAACCGTTGGTTCACTACTCTTATAAATCAGAGCCAATTCAAGAAAGTGTTGGGAGACGTAAGGCTATGCGACAAAGCCATCACTTTAGACGCACAACCGCGCCGTTAGTTATAACTACACATTGTATAGTCTTAACTCAATTCGTGTCTATTATTGCAATTATTTGTTTCGATTTATAGCCAAAAAGACTTCGGAATCTTCGGCCAAAAAGGAGAAGAAAGAAAAAGCACCCAAACAGGAGAAGCCTAAAAAGGAGAAGGAAGAACCCGAAGATGATTTGGGTCCAGATGAAGAACTGGCTCTCGAACCAAAATCTAAAGACCCTTTTGAAGCACTTCCAAAGGGGTTAGTCTAAAATGAATTGCCTTTTATTGAGTTAACAGTAATTTGAATGAATGTGTTGTCAGAACTTGGGTTATGGATGACTTTAAACGGTTCTATTCTAACAATCCTGAAGAGCAGTCCATACCTTACTTCTGGGAAAAGTTCGATAAAGACAATTATTCGATTTGGTTCTGCGAATACAAGTTTCCTCAAGAGTTGACTCTTGTGTTCATGAGTTGTAATCTTATTGCCGGTAATTAGAGTTGAATTTGTTTTGACTTACATTTGAATTAAAACATATTTTGTATAAAAGGAATGTTTCAAAGACTGGACAAACTGCGCAAAAATGCATTCGGAAGTATGATATTGTTCGGTGAGGACAACAATAGCTCTATTTCGGGCGTTTGGGTTTGGAAGGGACAGGAATTGGCGTTCAATGTAATTGTTATTTGAAATCGAAATTAGAATTTTTGACTAACACTTGGAATCTATTCGAACGGCACAGTTGTCGCCGGACTGGCAGGTGGACTATGAGTCATATGACTGGAAAAAGTTGGATTCTAATGATCCCAACACTAAGACTATGGTTAAGGAGTACTTCTCATGGGAGGGCGAGTTTGGCGGCAGAAAGTTTAACCAGGGCAAGATCTTTAAATAAATTAACCGATTATTCACTTATAGACAACTAATAACACCAACGATTAATAAATTGAATTTTTTTTAATTAATTTATTTTTGATTAAAATTATTTAAATTATTAAATGTTTTATACAAATAAACGACTGCTAAAGATGTAATTAAGTGTTGGATCAGTTGATTCTATGATTGTATGCACAATATTGTCGATTGTATGGTCAGTGTCTGTGTTCTCAACGCTGTTTTGTGCCTATAATCCAAACTCTGGTCCAGTGTTAGTCATATTTCTTTATTTGAGTCAATATTTCAATTTTCGATAAAAAAAAGAGTACTATAATTGAGAACGAATTGATTGAATTCGGGTTTATATTCGAATCCATTATATCTTGAATTTGAAATCAAGTCTAAAATTGAAAGTCAAGTGCTTTGGATAAATCAAAATATAAAATCAAATGAAAAACGTGATGTCATTGCAAATCAATTTATTTGATTCAATGTATACTTAAGTATTCGATTCAACTTTTATGAATATAGTTCTTAAGAGCGAAACATTTTTATAAATTAAACATTTAGTTCATTGTATAAAAAGTTTATTTTTATTGAGACATTATTGCGAACCCATTGCGACAAATAAATCAAATTTTTATGCAAAGCTTTAATCAAAAAATCAGTTAAAGTAATAATTGATTGCAATTACATAAAACTTATTTATTCAGTAATTGTTTAGCAATGCGTTTGAAATACAAAAATCAGTTTTAATTGGATTAATATTTAAAGTCTCTGTCTTTAAAATCTATCGATTTGTTTAAATTGATCGAAAAATATAATCAACTTGTTTGTATTTCTGGCGTTAAGAGAATTTGAACATTGTTTACAAAATTGGATGACTTTTCAAATGAGTTAAACATTTAATTCAAATATTTACAACATTTTAGTTGACTTGAATTCGTTGTTAATATGATTTTATTTTTTATTCAATTAATGTCTAGATTTCAAATTTTAGAATATAAGAAAAAATTGGACTTTGACTATAAGAAATCTTGACATTAATTACACAATTTAATTGAATAGACAAGAATGAACAAGTATGAGTTTAATACATTTTTGAGAGTAGATTTTTAAATCTGGTCTTATATAAATTTCATAATAAATTTATTAATTTTTTAACCGATTATCTCAATCATTATTTCTAAAATTTTAAATTAAACCTATAAAATGTCTAAACAATGCTTTATATTTAACTTTATATTTCAATAATTTAAACTTAAATTAAACAAAATTAAGTTTAATTTTAAAATTACAAAAAGAAATGCGCAAGTTAGATATAATAAATTACAAAAAATAGTAATGCAATTGCCAGCATCCTTTGGGACGACATGACGAAAATGTTTGAAAATGTATTAAAAATAAAATTAATAAAGCTAAATAAAAGCTCACTTTTTAATTCAATTAAAGTTTATTTTTACCCCTTTTTAGTTTTATTCCTCAATTTTCTACCCGGCCCACATTACAAAATTTAAACTTGACTGTACTTCTTTAATTAAAACTGTAGCGAATACTTACAAGTTAAATATAAAAACAGGGATTGAGAAGGTCGGCCGATCCAGGGGGGGGGGGGTCAGGGGAGGGATTTTTTCAAAAAAGCTTAAAAAATCTATATAATTTATTTATGATGAAATTTTACCTAATTTTACTGGATTTAAACCGAATTTAAATTATTTTAGTTAAATTAACTGGATTTAAATCGGATTTAGCACTAATTTAGGGAAAATGTCCTAATTTTGGCCGAAAAAAACAAAAACTTCTGGGGCCGGCAAAAAGTCGAGGGGGTACCTCTTTGCAAACCAAATGCTAGGGGGGGGGGGTAAATCCTACTTTTCAAAATCAGGGAGATTTTTGTCTGATTCCTTCTTCACGATCCCTGATATAAAAATGACTTGTCAAGTTTAGACTAGATTTAAACAATATGAAACTATCTAGTTTAGTTTATTTTAGATTATTTAACAATAAGAGCATATTAATTTAAAGCAGGAATGGAGAAGATCGGCCGATCTAGGGTAAATCAGGGGAGGGGGGTTTAAACATTTAATATTTATGATGAGATTTTATCCAATTTAACTGAATTTAAACCAGATTTAAACTAAATTCAATTATTTTAACTAAATTTAGCCTCAATTTAGGGAAAATGTTCTAATTCTGGCAAAAAACTAAAAAATTTTATCGCCACCGAAGTTGTAGGTGGGTACATTCTTGCGGACTAAATGCCAAATTTCAAAATCAGGCGGATTTTTGTCTAATACCTTTTGATCACTGATTTAAAGCAATGTTATTCATAAAGTTAATAGTTTTTAGTCATATCGTCAATTATAACCCCGTTTTGAAGCAAGCTTATTTTACTATGGTATAAAAAATAATAGATACTATATCATTTTGCGTATATACAAAACAGCTCTCTTCAATTCAATTTACCTAGTTATTTTAACAGTATAATGTTTAAAGTTGATAGCAATAAGCTGTAGATATAGTTAATAAACAATAACATTAAACAAATTGAATATAAACTTTGTGTTTAAATAATTTTAATATCAATAATAAATAATCAAACATTATATTCTATTTTCTGATTTTACAATATTTTGAAATTTTGACTACAAATAGATATGTAATTTAATTTATTTTTAAATAAAAACAAATATATTTAAAGTTTGTTATCTTTTAATTATATATATATTTATAAGAAGAGAAAAATTAAATTTATTAATCATTTAAAGTAAAGTTATTACATGTTATATCAGAATATATTATATATAACACAAAATTTCTGCTCTTTATGTTTACAAGTCCTCAATTCCTCTGTTTTATTGTTGACTTTCATTATTAGTTCTCTCCAACACATCAGATGAAGTCTCTCTAATAGAAAGTATTAAAAGATTAATAAATATATAATGCAATGACTGACTGAAAATGTAAAGAATATTCACTTTATTAAAACAATAGAAGCTGTTAAACAATATACAAAAGTCTACAAAAGTATATAAATTGTTTTTTGTAAATATAATAAACTAGAATTCTTTGATCTCTGAAAGTTCGCCAAATTATCATTATTTTGCAGTATATACCGTATATACAGTATATACAGTTAATACAAATGATTGCGAGTTAATAAAGTGGGTAAGAGTGCGGGTCTTTCTACTCAATTGCAATACTAAATACTAGCTATTCCTTGTGAAGTCATAGCACTCTTTTCAAATCTTTCGAAAGCTTATTGCAAATTAAATCTTATTTAATGTTTTCACTTATAAAATAAGTTTATTGTATTTATTATAATACGTCATTTTGTATAAGTTATTATGTTAAATTATAATCAGAAATTAGAATATACTGTATAAAGCTAGTAAGTCAGATCGTGGTGATATTTACCTGGGATTACATTTCAACAAATTTGAATATCCCGTATAATAGCAGAGAAGAGTGATCGGTTGATCTCTATTGAAAACATTTGGTTTCGACTGCTTGTTCGCGACATTGCCTGTAATCAAACATTAATTCTTTAGATTCTTTACACAAAATTTGTTTGTATTTCCTTTTCTGTTAAGTAAATGCGAAAACTATTTGAAATATATCTTATAAATAGAATACAATTATAATGTTTAGCACTAAAAAATAGAATTTCTTATTATTTAGGGATTCTATTCAATACAGTTATTCAATAGAATTGTCGCAATTCATAAAATAAAGTGTCTTTTGATCATTATATAAACAGAAGAATATTACATAAAAGTGAAATAACTTATTGTAAACTGATTTATAGAAAATAATTTAAATTGATTTATCAATCAAGTTAGGGCTGGACAAGATTAATGTTATAATTTACAGAAAATGTCCTTTATAGAAGAGTAAAGCAAAGTTCAAAATCTTGTTTTTAAAAAGCTGTTTTAAAATAATTCAAATTAGTTAACATCAGAATTAACAAAACAATAACAAAATTTTGCAAATTTTTGTCTTAAGTTTTGAGCAGTGAAATAGGTTTTATTTGAGCAAGTACTATCTATGTTTTTCTGGTTTTGCCTAAATTAATGCTAAATACATTTTAAATCAAGTTAAATTGGGTTTAAGTGTACGCTTATATCCTTAAGGATTTGAGAAAATCAGCTATGTCCTTCTGGTTCAGCCGACCTGGTTTACATTTACATTATTTTACATTAAAAGTTGGTAAAGCTAATTTTTATTTATTTATTGAAAATTTAAGACTTGAAAAAATTCAACTCAATATTAATTAAAAATTTGAAAAACAACTCAAAATAGTGTACAATATATCAATAATTTGAAGTTGTCAGTATATAGTTTGTAGTGTTGTATTCAATTAAACAGTTGAATTTTTGTCACAATTTGCAAACATTATTATCATTTGCTCTATAATATAGACTCTATATTATAGTAAAGCTCTTATAATTATATCAACATGATCCATTGTATTTATCTGTAAACAAATAAGCTAAAACATGATAAGCATGTCAATTGCTTACAGTTTTGTAAAACTTTAGTTTTAAATATATCCAGCGATGGGCACAACTCATAGTTCAAAAGAGTCAATTAACATTTTGACTGTTTATTAAAAATGCAAAAACAATATATCTGCATAGTTTTTGTATACTTAACAATTTATATAAAAGCTAACAAACATTTAGATTTCTTATCTTGTGCCCATCGCTGGATATACCAAAAACTTTAATCAATTAAAAAATTTATCATGTTCTAGCTTATTTAATTTTAGGACAAATAATAGTTTTAAAAAATTGACATTTAGAACTAAAAATTTTCTTCAAAAGTCAAACAATCTTGCACATAATTAGCTTCTAAAAAAATATATCAAAGCAATTCAAAAATTAAATTGGATAATAAAAGTACTTTATCTGTATTGCTATCGATATCTTCAAACGTTAACACATCTTATGAACTATTAGTATGAAAAATGTGTTCATGCTTGAAGTAAACTTTTTTATTTCAAACTCTTAAGCGTGTTTCAATTTGTAAATTCAATACAAATAAAATAGAAAGTTGTTTATTAGTAGACACAAGAGAACAGATGTTATATTTGAAGAATAAATAAAACTCTTGTGTCGACTCTTTCATTCAATTTAATACATTGTTTGTAGCGTTTGATTAGAAGCAAAAAACTGCTGAAACAAACTCTTTCCCCAAATTGCCTCAAACTTTGTTGCTTTGAATTCGGAAATTCAAAACTTAATTAAGTAATGATTATTCAATTTAAGAACTGTGTAAATGTGAAAAAATAGTCGGTTCCCAGCAGTGGGAGACAGGAGAGGGCTTACAGTTTAAGATATATAGAAATGCATTATTGTTTACGATTTAAATAAATTACTTAAACATGTTTTCTAAATAATCGAATCAATGACTCCTTTGGTTAACAAAATTGAAATTTTAACTGTTTTTATAATTCTATTGACATTGAATTAAAAATTGAGATAAAAATAAAAATTCTGTTAAATTGAAAAGTAATTGACGATGGGAATGCATTAGAACGTTATCTCTCAAAACAGGTTTTAATATAAAGGGCTTATTACCTGTTTTGAGACATAACGTTCTAATGCATTCCCATCGTCAATTACAGATGTCTTAAAAAAACTTTAGTTTAATCTAAATATTAAATATAAAATTAAATAATACTTTATATATACTGTAATGAATACTATAATACTTTATATAATATTAAATTCTATAGAGAATTGATAAGAAACGGGAAATAAGCGACTATAGGAATATAGGCTTAATTGTTAAGTCTAATACTCTGTGCTTTGACTGTATGTCTTGGGTAGGTATGACTTACCTATAAAATTGATGGCGTCGTCGGTATTCTCTGACGATGACATAAGTGGTGGTAAGACAGATCTCCTGCCGTACCTACCATTCGGGTAGAACTTCTGTGCGGCCGACGTCTCGCTTATGAAGAACCCGAAGTGACATAAGATAATGAATGCGAAGATTTGAAACATTATTAATGATAACAGATTTGTTTGGTTCGGAAATATGCAGTTATTGTTTGAATGCATTTCCACAGTTAAGCCCAACTATTAAAATCAAATTTAAGATATCATTAATCAAAATATGGATAAATAGATTAATGTATTTATGTTCTTATTAATTAGTTTTTGATAAAATATATGTTTTTCCAAAAATTTTTCAAAAATATAAAAAGCAATTTCAAAGCGAAACTAAAATTTTGAGTGCATTTGTTTTGAACAATGTTTTCAAAAGCCATTATTTGAATGACAATAAAAATATTTATTTTGGAAGAGTAATGAAGTTTAGTTTTAGCTTTTTACTTTAATAATAAATCATAAATATAATAAAGTATAACAAAACTAATATAAATATTTATTTTCCTTATCTAAGAAATAAATATATTTTAAACCCCATATAAAGTATAAACTATGAAAATCGAACAATGATTGCATCAAAACCAGGGTTAGAGAAGGTAGGTCGATCCAGGGTGAGGGATTTTCCCTAAAAATTTAGCCAAAAACCTAAGGGATAACAGGAAAGAGATTTTTCCAAAAATGTAAAAAACCTATTATTTATGATAAAATGTTACTTAATTTAACTGGATTTAAATTGCATTAAAGCTAAATTTATTTAATTTAACAGGACTTAAACCCAATTTAGCAAAAATTTAGGAAAAATTTCCTAATTTTGGTTAAAAAATCGAGCGGTACCTTTCCGTAGATCAAATGCTAGAAAGGATAAATGCCAATTTTTAATATCAAAAGAGATTTTTAAATGATTTCCCCTTTACGATCCCTGATCAAAACCATCTTTCTTTATACCGGGTATTAACCAAAAATTTCTCTGGTTTAAATTAGCATTTATTCGTCTAGCATTTAAGCTAGCATTTCTAGCAAAATGGTACATCTCCCCTATGATTTAAAAATTTGTGCTCTAATTGCCTTTAGGTTTTTAGTCAATTTTTTCTTATTAGAATTTCTGACCTGGTTCCCTTGGATTGGCTTACATAACTACTCAAACTGTTATTCAATTTCAAATAACAACAAGAGATAAGTTTATAAAAGTTTAAATAAAGTTTTAAAATCTAATTATATACTTTAATATACACAAATTATATTAAATTAAAAAATATATATATATATAATTAACAACATAAAAAAAGTTATACAAGATTTAAAAAATTATTTGCTCAGAAAAAGTGAATTGAGATTATATCAGAGATCGAGAAGAGGGGATCAGGCAAAAATCCCCCCTGATTTTAAAAATTTGGATTTATCCCCCCCCCCCTAGCATTTGGTCCGAGAAAAGAT
>JAQFXP010000807.1:0-24341 GCA_034693685.1 Belba bartosi
ATGAATTCTTTATTCGATTGAGAAACTTTAATTATTTCATTTATTATTAAATCAGTATTAAAATCACGTTTTTTCCTAAACGGAATATATATTTCACGCTCCAAATCTTCATTTTTTAACGATATTCGAACTTGTTCTTCGTCGCCAATACCTTCAAATAAGTTAATAAATATTTCATCTAAAGTTTTATGTATTTCTTCAATTATTGTTTTTAATTCAATATTTTTATTTTGAGTATCGAAATATAAATGAATAGTAACATTTTTTCCTACAGTATTAAATTTTCTACTATAGGAATTAACTTCGTTTACTATTTCAGCATGGATTGAAAACTGATCCATATGTGAACAAATAATAAATGAAATTTTTGAGTAAATATTATTTTATTTTATACCAAAAACATACATTAATTTCAATATATAAATTACGTTTACAATATGAATTGCGTATACATATTAAGTATCTATATTAAATTACGTATTCAAAAATATATATTTAAGCAATTGCAATATCTATATCTATTGGAGCAATTTCTTCTTCAACCAGCTCGTCTGTTACCAGATGTTCGTCACCATTCAAACTTAAATTCATTACTTTTGAAATAGTAATCGCCATGCCATCGCGTATATCCAAAAGAGCATAAAGTTTTCGAATAAGCAAATCTTTATTACCTTTAATCAACGGCAATGTGATTTGAGTCTGAATAACTCGCTCCGCAGATGGAATATCAAGCAAATCCATTAATATTTGAAACTTTTCCATAAACTTGGACATAAATGCAATATCATTTAAAACTGTATTAAGCATTTCAACTTTGTTACTTATATCTTTAAAGTATGTATTACATTGCAAATGATTTCCTTTGTTAGTTTTACAAGCTTCGCATTTCATTTTAACTAAAGTCATTATAGCGCTACCTGCAACAGCCACAAACAATTCGGTTGTTATTTCTTGAAGTAGCGGACCAAATATTTTTTGATATTTTAAAACAAATTCAATATAAGCTTGATTTTTAAAAAGAACATTAATCTCTGGTTGATGTAACACTATTCCAAATAATTTATCGTTTTCCATCGCAGCTACTGAATAAGACAAATCGCCAATTGAATTAAAAATATACGTCTTTTTGCCACCAGAATATACGCTTTTTTCGGTTTTAGATTTAATACTATTTATTAGCCAATAAAATTCGTTTTGAGATAAATCTATTCCAATAGATTTCTGGTTTGCCGAGACGACACTTATGTTGAGTCGAGTAATCGAATAATATCGAGAGCCAGCGTTAAATGCAGCAGTAGGTGGTTTAGAACCTTTAATTCTATTTAGACGAGCGATTTTATTATGAGTACTACTTGTTGAAAGCGTTAAGTCGATTAATGTTTTTGAATCCATTTTTACTAACTGTTATAAAGTTCTAACTAACATTTGAATTTATACAAAATAATAAAGGCGGAGTCAATTTTTTTCAGCAAATTAAAATTTTATTTTTAAAACCCAAGCAAAATACATGAAATATAGTTATACAAATTGATATATAAAAATATAAATGCTTTAATATAAGTAAATGTTATATAATATAAATTGAGTAAATATTTAGTTTAAATTTAAATCGTATGTTGGCGCTATGTAGTCTTCCAAGTTATCCAACGAAAGAATAGAGTTGCTGTCGTCAGAGCAGCTACAGGACTCATATTCCGTCCGGCACTTACACGTATCAGTTGGCAAGTCTTTCACCAAATATTCCAAGTCAGTTGTATTGATGGAATCGTTGTTATAAAAGCCGCCTCGTTCCAACCTTGGTTGTAGCATCAATATCAATCCCGGAATTGCGTTTGTCCACGACAAGTCTTCGCCTAAATGCTCTTTTACAACACTTTCAAACTCGTCTAAAATAATTATTTTTTCAACATATATTTGGTGAACAATATTACCAAATATATCGAGAATAAAGTTGGGCAAAAAAAGAAAAAACTCTGGCGAAGTGGACAATCGCTGATAGATTTTAATATACTGTATTAGTTTATAAATATACAAAACCATATTATTAACTTCTTCGCACAAAATAATGTTTTTTCTTTTAAAATTTTCAACAGTTTCAAATTGAAAGATGCAAAGTGCGATTTCTGCTACACTCTGATCAATATTAAAGTTTACAGTTTTGTTGCGCACAGGACACACTAGCATATGCTGACTTATGTTTGCGATGTGATAAAATTTATAACAAAATAAACAGTATTTGGTTTCTGCGACAGAAATTGAGTCGACTCGTTTTGGGCACGTTTGCATATGTTCTAAAAGTTTAGCAAAGTCTACTAACATTAAACAAAAAATACACGATTTTTGCTTACATGTTGTATCAAGATCGTCGTCATCACGAAAGCGAAGCGGTCCATTGGGTACAAAGTCAATACCCATATTTTGCTTTAAGATTACACAGTTGAGCGCGACTTAAAATCAATTCAAAATTTGAGATTTGGCGGTTCAGAAAAAAATCGTTATAAGTCAGTGCTGGCACGATTTGCAGATATTGGTCGTCCGGATGCTGCACACGCGAAATCACAACACGGCAAAAGTCATCGACGTAAAGAAGAGCGGATTTGTGAGTTTTCTTTAGAGCAATATAATAAAAGTGTTCATAAACACTGAAACAAAAGTCAAAATAATATTTATCGCAAATGTTTATCGCACTATCAAAAAATTGAACAAAATTTAAAATATAAGCAATGAGAAAATATTCACAATAATGGTTTAAAGTTTTGTCGAAATTTGTACGCAAAAGACACTCTACTAAATGATTACTCGCCTTATTTTGTACAATGTGTTCGTTGCATAACTTACATTGAACTGATGGCAACGAAGACATTGTAAATAATGAATATAAAATGCAATAACTATTGAATTTATATTGAAATATATTTTTAATGCAAGCGCAGATTATTAATGTTCGAGTATGCGCAGTATGATACATTATAATAAAGTATTTTACACTATTGTTTTTTTGCGTAAACGCAGTATAATACATTATAGTAATGTATTTTGCACTATTGCCTTTTTGCGTATGCGCAGTATGATACATTATAATAAATTATTTTGCACTAATTTCTTTATCGCAATTAATCTTTCAATATTAAATTATTAATTTAAATAGATATATTTTATTATGTAATTTATTTTTAAAATATTTTAAAAATTAATATACAAACATTTAAAATAAAAATTTTTATTAATTATTTTTTAATTAAATTATTTATTATAAAATAAATTCAAAAATATTTTTTAAAATGTATTAAAAATTAAATGATAAAAAATACATCAAAAATAAAATACAAATAAGTCATTAAAAATAAAAATTAGAAAATATTTTAAAAATTGAAATAATTGAAAATTACAAAATATTTTAATATATAAATTTAAAAAATGATTATATAATTATACAATTTAAAAAATTATTTATACATTGCGTCAATACATTTTTGTCTCTCTTTAGGTGAGAGAGAGTCCATATACTGCTGGAAATTTTCTTTTGCCCGACGATTCTTCTTTGCAATTCTATCATTCTCTTTTGCTTGTAATGAACGCTTCCTGACCTTCTTGTCTGGCGATGGCTCACGAGAGTTGGTAAGCATCGGTCGCGGATCTTCAAATGTCTGCTGTTGAGAAGCTGGTGCAGATGATGAAGGCATAATCGCGAGTGGAGTATCCATTGAAACAGGCTTGGGCAACGACTCGGCAAAAGCTTTCATTTGTGCTTCAGTCAAATTGGAAAAAAATGAAGCAATTATGGGGTTGAGACTTATCTGCGGCTGAGGTACGGAGACAACCGCTTGTTGAAAAGGCGCCGACTTTTCCATCGCCGCATTTTTTGCTTTTTTCATCAATGGTGTTGCCGTCTTCTTTGGGTCGAAGTCTCTATTCCGACCGGCATACGGGCCTCTGGGCTTAGTGGCGGATCGTTTAGATTGCTGTCGATCGCACTCGTCCTGCGAAAGAATAGTCTGAACCGCCATCGTCGTCTCGGTGTCCATCTCAGATGTCGGCTCTGATGTCTTTTGCGACGGTTCATCTGAGTCATCGGCTGACTCGTTGTCCGACTCCGAACCGCTTTTGTCCTCATTATCACTTGAGTCCGAATCCACTGTTGACGGCGATTTGTATGACTTCGCGGTTGTGTTTGGAGCAGAAGAGTTCGGTGGTGACGCTGTTGGCCGCGACTCTTGGGATCCTTGCCAATTTGCATGTGCGACAGTATTCCAAATTGTAATTTCTGGCTTCCAATTAATAAATTCCTCTACTTCTTCAATAGTAGGAATTTCTTTATTGTTAATAACTTTTTCGTATAATTTTTCTGAAATAAAAATAAAATTAATTTACAAATTCAATCATAAATATATTAAAAATACTTACTGCATTTTAGTTGCTTTTTGAGCATTTGCTCTTTAATTTTGCCCAAAATTCCATGAATGCTGTCATTATAGACAGCAATGCAGTGCTTCAAAGTTGCGTTTGACTCTTCAATATTAGTTGATTTCTAAAATTTATAAAATTAAATATTAAGTTTTATGTAATTTTTAAAAAATTAAAAATTTTAAAAGTTTTAAAATTAAAATAAATGTTTAAAAAAATTTTGAAAATTAAATATCAAATTTACCATTTTATTACTGATGTTATAGCAGACAAAGGACAAAAAATGAAATCCGATGATAAGGCAGACAAAGCGACAAAAGTTAAAAACAGATGTTAGGGCAGACAGTGCGACAAAAAGTTGAAAACTGATGTAGTAGCAGACGGAGGACAAAAAATTGAAATCCGATGATAAGGCAGACAGAGCGACAAAAAGTTAAAAACTGATGTAGTGGCAGACGGAGGACAAAAATTTAAAACTGAAAGTAGGGCAGACGGAGGACAAAAAGTTAAAACTGATGTTAGGGCAGACGGAGCGACAGATTTTGAACTTTTTATATAGGATATGTTGATGTTGTCGGACTAACTATTGAACACATTATGAGACCTTCTCTCTGTGCGTCTAGTATAAGAATGAGCATTTTGGAGAACGGAGCAATCGCGCGCGCAATCTCAGTACTATTTGAATTGATTTATTATTATTATTTTTGAATTATATTAATTAAAACATTATAACTGCTTATCGCAAGTATGAATTTTAATTATATTTTTACAAGTGAAAGTTACAATATTTCTAATTAATATTTTCATAATTAAAAGTTTTAATTATTATTTAATCATTTAGAAATAATTTTATTTTTATTACGAAAATTTTAATGTATTGAAATGTATTGATTTTTAAAAAATAGTTTAAATATTTATAACTGCTTATCGCAAGTATGAATTTTAATTATATTTTTACAAGTAAAAGTTACAATATTTCTAATTAATATTTTCATAATTAAAAGTTTTAACAATTCTTTAATCATTTAGAAATAATTTACTAAGTAAATTTTAATATATTCAAATGTATTAATTTTTAAAATAGTTTAAATATTTATAACTGCTTATCGCAAGTATGAATTTTAATTATATTTTTACAAGTGAAAGTTAATATTTTTCTAATTAATATTTTCATAATTAAAAGTTTTAATTATTACTTTAAGGTTTAATAATGATTATTATTTATAATTAATAATATATTTTAATTAATAAGCCTGTGACAAAAGGACATTTTTGTAGTCATGGTATCCTCCTAAACGGAAACCCTAAAATTTTGTAGATAATTCAATGAAGAATATAGTAATGTCAATTATAGTAATGTCGAATATATTAATGTCGAATATATTAAAGTCGAATATATTAATATCGAATATATTAATGTCGAATATATTAATGTCGACAATATTAATGTCGACAATATTAATGTCGACAATATTAATGTCGACAATATTAATGTCAAACATATTAATGTCAAATATATTAATGTCGAATATATTAATATCCAAAATAGTAAAGTGGAAAAAAGTAATCAAAAATAGTAAAGTCGAAAATAGTAGTCGAAAATATTAAAGTCGAAAATATTAATCAAAAACAGCAATGTAGAAAATAATAAAGTTAAAAATAATAAAGACTACTATTTTCGATATTATTATTTTTGACTACTATTTTCGACTTTAATATTTTCGACATTACTATTTTTGACAATTATTTTCCACATTGCTATTTTTGACAACTATTTTCGACATTACTATTTTTGATTTTACTATTTTTGACATTACTATTTTTGACATTATTATTTGTGGCATTACTATTTTCAACTACTATTTTTGAATTTAATATTTTTGGCTTTAATATTTTCAACATTACTATTTTTTACTATACTATTTTCGACATTACTATTTTCAATTTTATTTTTTACATTATTATTTTCGACATTACTATTTTAAATTAATATTTTCTACATTACTATTTTCAATTTTACTTTTTTTACATTATTATTTTCGACATTACTATTTTAAATTAATATTTTCTACATTACTATTTTCAATTACTATTTTTGACATTATTATTTGTGACATTACTATTTTTGACTTTAATATTTTCGGCTTTAATATTTTCGACATTACTATTTTTTACTTTATTATTTTTGATATTACTATTTTCAATTACTATTTTCGACTTTACTATATTCGACATTACTATATTCGACATTACTATATTCGACATTACTATATTCTTCATTGAATTATCTACAAAATTTTAGGGTTTCCGTTTAAAAGGATACCATGACTACAAAAATGTCCTTTTGTCACAGGCTTATTAATTAACAATAAAAAAATTTAATTTAATTAAATTTAATTACGTATAATTAATTAAAATTTAATTAGTGGGAGTGTTAATTAAATATTAATTAGCAAGATATTAAAACAAAAGAATTAAAAGTTCGTTTCGTAGCCTACTATGACTACTTATGAGATCTGCGCAGCTCTGTTTTAAATAATAATTACTATAAACAATAAATGTGTTTATTTTCTCCAAATTAAGCCAGGGCATATTAGCCTCAGCTTATCTACATGACTGAAAACTAATCTATAGTAAATAAACATATTTTTAACAAATGTATTTATTTTTTTTTAAAAATTTGGATATTTGTTATATTATTAAAAATTTTGAAATTAGGTTTTTTGAAAATTAGGAAAAATGGGATTAAATTGTCTGGAGTGTCTCGCTTAGTTCTTAGCCAAGGTTAATTTAGAACAAAAACTAGACTACTTTAGCAAAAAAAATTTTAGTTTATTAAATTTTTACTTAAATTTATATTGTAGTCTTAAACTCAGAAATAAATAATTAACTCAATCTGTATAACAAAAATAAAACAAAACTAAAAAATAACAAAAATTTTCAAATTGCTTTATATATTATTTAAATGACAAATTTCATAATTATTATTAAAGTAATTGTCGATCCTGTTTGCGACTACATTAACGGCTGAATGAATAATGACATTTTCGACTTATTATACATTAGGAGAAAGTCATTAATAATGAGTTAATAATTAAATTCAGTGATGAATAAAATGAATTTATACGACGTTGACGTGATATCAGTTTTGCCGGTATCTGAGCCGAGTTTAATGTTACTAATAATTTATTATTGTATTATACGAGTTGCTGTCAACTCAAATACAGTACATTAAATAAGTTGCTAATATTGTTACTTTCTTTTGGCTTGCTAAAATAATAGTAATATGCAAGGTAAAAATTAAACCAAATACATCAGGTCAAAATCGATAAATTTGAATTTTTTTAATGTTTAAATTAAATTCAAATTATCGTGCAATGAGTTTTTAAACTAGGACAAAAGTATTTTCATTTTTTTAAAATAATCTATTTGCACATAGATTGTGTGAAAAATTCCAAATATTTTGCCCTAGGTTAAAAACTTTTTTTAATGTAAACATGGCATTTTAAAAATTTAAAAAAAGTAACCACGTTGTATTTTTCAAGTTTAATTTTAAAATATTTAAATTTTATTTTTAAAATCTTTTAAAACACAAATTCCAATTAACTCTAACCTTGTGAAATTTTTGCTTGGATATATATTGCTGAAAACGCCATTATAGTTTTTTTTGCATTTATTTAAAAACAAAAAATAAAACTTTTATAACAATTTTATATTTGCATAAACTTTACATTGTTTAATTTTTTTTATCAAAGCATATACTGTAGTTCTCTCAATATAAGCAAACTAATTAAATTTAAAGAAGTTATGTATGTTATTTTAAATTTAAATAAAAAATGTGTAAAATTATTCTTGTTAATTGTACAAAACAAAACTTAATTGCTTTTAAAATTTATAAACATTCTGTTGTAAACATTAAAAAAATCTTGCCAGGCAATTTAAATTTTGTTTTGTACATTTTTAATTGTTTTTAAAATAACAAATAACTATTTTAAACTATCAAGATTTAATCTACAACATTTAGTTTATATCGAATAAATTTGATAATAATTTTAATAAAATTCAAATTAGAAAAATATATCTTCTAATCACTTTACAAACCTGTCTAACTTGCACATCTGTTACTCATAAAATACACATGGACAATTAAATATAATAAGAGATAAATAATATTCCGCTTTTTATAAAGCTTTATATATAGGAATAATTTTCTGATAATTCAAAAATGTGACATACTTACTTACAACTGGTTAAGTCGAGCGTAGGTAGAGTTTGAGTGCTAGAAATTACCGGTAATTCACATATTCCCAAAATACGAATACATTATTCGAAATTATACACAAAATAATTTAATTAATATATTATTTACAATAAATTAAAATTTATTTAGATTAAACGACTGTACTCTTCTAGTGTAGGTTTAGGATATACACTTGATTAAATATTATGAGTAAATTATGTATTTTTCCAATTATGCAATTTTTTATCTTATTCATTTTTTCTAGTTTAACTGTACATTTAGTAATTTATAACCCTATACAAGAGCTAGATTAAGTTTCATAGTTTAAAATATCTGTTGCTTTTACTTTTTTTAGCTAACCAAGTAAAAAAGGCGTATCTGTAATGTCCTATTCGGCCAATGTTAGGACATTACAGATATACTGTTTTTATTTGTTTAATAAATAGCTCTAATAAATAGCTCTAGCTGTTCAATATATTAATCAATAATTTTGAATTCTGATTGGAAAACTTGATATGCGCAATTACAATGAGTTTAAACAGTCAAATTATTTGACAAACTAAATTTGTAAATTAATTGATAAAAGTTTTTCTTATTTGTATTAATATATAAGTGTTTTGTTTGAAAAAACTTTCTGGTTACAAAAAAAATGCATTTTACATAAAATATTCATTAGTAATGCGTTCAATAAAAAGTTCCGGAGCTCTGCGTTGAACATCTCAGGTGTTGACAACAAAGACAGTGATTTGACTCTAAATGAAATTCTTACTTATTTGTATTGAATGTATCAAGACCTTGATACGAATGTAATTAGAGCTAGATACAATTGTAATGATTCCGGATAAATGTCAATTTCTCTTACTTAGACAAATAATTGCCGCAATTATATGTGAGTCTGAGTCGTATCGAAAGTATATATTTTTTTTTCATTTCTAAATTAATCTCTCAATTACCTCATCCCATGTCATATAATTGCTGCAATTAAGTTAATCTACGCATTTGTTCCTAGGTATAATTGCACATTGATTAGAAATTTAGACATGTTTGAAAAAATTATAATTTATTTTTAAAATATAATTTTCTCATTAAATAACTTATTTTAATTTTAAAAAATGTATTTTTAGCCAATTATTATTTTAAGTTAAGTTTAAATTTTTTAGAAAAACGTGCTAGTTAATAATACACCTGTAAAACGTAATAATTATTCTATTGAAATTTTGCTAAAAATATACACTATTTTCGAGCAATTAATGTTTAAAATAATCAAAAATGTTTTGATTTCAAATTTGTTCCTGTTCACAATTAATTGAAAACTAAAAAAAGTATTTTTAACTAATTTTAATACAAAGACAAAAAATCAACTTTGCAGTTTTGCATAAAATGCAAAAATGCAGTGCAATTGTGTCTAGGTACAATTATTGTATTTCAGATAATGGCTTAAATTATAACTTTATTATTATTATTATAAAAATTCATTTTATTTTTATTAACAAAACTTTCGAATGAGAATCAATTTTTTAGTTTTAAATTAAATTATTTATTTATTTAACATTTTTTGCTTATATTTAATAAATGGCATTAAATTCAATTTAACGGTCGATACGATTGGATTGTGTTTTAGTTCAGCGCTTTTGTTCGCCTATGGAATACAACAAATGAGTTAAAACATAAAAAAAATTAATATTTAATACAAAAGTTGATTAAAAAATAAAACAAAACTTAATTTAAAATAAAGTAAAAACAAAATCAAAACTTTTTCGGATTGTAGTGTAAATTAAAACGAGAAAAACAAAACATAAATAAAATTTTGAAATAGTAAACGAAATTAAATAAAAAGACTAAAAGAATAAAAATAAACACAAAGTGCCGACACTTACGGCGCTTACAATTGCGCCCAATTATACAGTAAATGATTTTGAGACAATTTATGTCAATCAAATTTTCTGCAATTGTATTGCACCTAGAAACTTTTGCACCCCTTATTAGAAATACAGATACAAATTATAAACCAAATAAAAAATAATAAATTTTTGATAAAATAATGCAATTAAGTCAAACTATTTCGTAGACAGACCGTTAAAACCTGGAATTCAACCAGGTAAACCAACCAATATAATTGTACCCTGGTCAGAAACTTACTTACAATTGCCGCAATTGTGAGCGGCATAAGCGTCGGCAATGAGTAGATTAAAAACCGGACAAAAAAAAGTTTAATAATAAATAGTTTGCTTTCAAATGTACTAAAGTTTTGATAAAATTTAATTTAAATATATATTTATTAAGATTTCAAAACTGACCTCTTTTTTGAAGACAAGAGCCGAGCCTTTCATCCGATTAATTAAATCTAATTTAATAGCAATCGAATCGGTTTTGAAATCTTCGCTAAAAATATCGATCAAAGCGTCGAAAAGCTCTGCTTTGAGGACGAGATCGGACTCAGTCTGAAGGCCAGTCATCAATAGAACCGCTATTTTCTCAATAAACAGCAAATCCGTCGAACGTTGTGCCAAAACACTCATTAAATTAATTAAATTGATTTTAGATGAGTTTGAGTTGAATTTCTGGCCAAAGACACAAAGTTTTTCCAACTCATCGGCACTCAAACTAATGCCTGGGTTGCGGCTAATGATCGCACGCATAGTATTGGTCGACTCCTCAAACAATTGGCGATTGATTTCGTTGTTTGTCTCCGAATTTAGAGCTAATCCATAGATATGTTTCCAAATCTGTTCACTAATTACCAGTTTTTCATTTGAGATGTTCTCAACTAAGTTGTGGACACAAGTCAGTGCACATAACTGTGCGCTTTGGACACTAAATCAAAATATATGAGTATTAGTATTAATACAAATTATATTCGAAATTAAAATTAATTTCAATTATAATAATAACAAAAAACTTCTCTTATATTCTGATTAATGATTAAAAATATTTTATTTATAAATTGTCGAATTATTTGACATACAGTTTCCTGCAATTATAACTAAGTATCTTGTTGAAATGCAATTATACCTGGGTACAATTTCACTGTTTTTGGACTTTATTTTTATAACTGTAAATAATGTTTATTACTGTAAACTGCATTGCCATTAAAGTCCGGCTCTAATTAATATTAATTATATTTAAACTCAAAAACTAAATCAATATTAAGTCACAAAATCTATAGGAATTGTCTTCAGATGAAGACATATCTGAAGCGATAAATAACGGCTCAAATAATCAAATTAATGGTAGTGTCGACAACTTATAGGATATGTACGGGTCGGGTCAGCGTGCAATCCAATCATTATAACGCTAATATTGAAATTATTTAAAATTACAATTTTGTATATTATTATCATTCGAAAAGGCATAAAAGGCGAAAAGGCCCCCCTCCTTTTCCCTTCGACTTTTTGTCGCCCGCCGAAGAAGACAAATAAATTTTTTGGAATTTTTAATTAAAATAAAAAAATCTTACCTTACTTGTTGCTAAATCCAGTTAAATTAAGTAAAATTTCATCGTAAATATATAGGGTTTTATCGTATTTGGAAAAATCTCTCCCCTCCCCTAATACCCCCTGGATCGACTGACCTTCTCGATCCCAGATTTTATATTTGAATTAAATGCAAATACATATTGTTTTCGCTTTGTCTAGGTACAATTGCATAGATTTTGTTTGACTCCATTTGTGCCCAAAATGGCTTATAATTGTCGGCAACTATATGTCAAGATATACGGTATATACGAAAACAAACAATTCTATCTTTTAATTAAATTTAATGTTTAGTTGTTGTGAGAGCACATAACTACAAAATAAAAGTAAATCTTAGTTTAGTTGGCGTTTAATTAATTTTAAACAATTTCAATGACTGTCTCCACTCGTCTATAGCCAACTTCATCACCAAATCTGATCTAAACGTCAGACACGAGTAATGCGTCCGTCGATGCAGTCGTATATTAATATAATTAACAGACATTTATATAAATAATAATCGAAACTCAAACTAAAACATAACTACAGTAATAGTATTAAGCAGTTGTCGACTCACTCTATGACAGAGATCGATAAGGGGAGGGATTACGCAAAACCCCCTGGTTTTGAAAATTTGGATTTATTTCCCCCCCCCCTAGCATTTGGTCCGAGAAAAGGTACCCCCTTCGGTAAATTTTTTGGGAGTTTTTGCTCAAAATTAGAAAATTTTCCCTAAATTGGTGCTAAATTCAATTAATTTAACTAAATTTAGTTTAAATACAGTTAAATTAGGCAAAATTTCATCATAAATATATAAGGTTTTTGAGCGTTATTGGAAAATCCCCCCCTGATCCCCCCCTAGGTTTTTGGCTTAAATTTTGAAAAAAAAATCCCCCCTTGATCGGCAGACCTCCTCGATCTCTGCTCTATGCCAACACATTCTCTCGACGAACGCATTACTCGTCTCTCACCTATAGATCAGATTTGGTGATCAAGTTGGCTATAAAAGAATAGAGGCAGTCTTCGAAACTGTTCAACGTCAATTAAATTAACATTACTTTTATCTATTAGTTAAAAATTCTTGTTTTAGATTATGACTAAAAAATGTCAACAAAATTATTAAATTCAAAATAATGTGAATAAAGTGCCAAAAATCAAATACCAATTGAGTATCTCTTTTCCAAAATGATGTTTCGATAGATTTAATGCCAACTCTTCTTCGACTGAACCGAAATGTTCGCATACTTTCTGCAAAATGTTTTGCTCTAAAAGTATTTTTTCTAATTCTGGCGGAACTGTCGACTCAACACTCGAGCCATTCAGACAACCATTTTGTCGCACATTGTCCTCAATTTCATCTTCACTGTCATCCATGTCGTCGTCGCAATCCATGAGCTCTTCCTCATCACCCGTACACTCATCTGCAGCGCCGGTAATATTTGTGATCAGTTCTAAGGCAACCCTTTTAGCCAAAACCAAATTCTTGAGTTCAGAAAAATTTTCGTTCAATAAATCAATTGTTTTCTCGTTTTCGAGAAACTGTAAAAATAATTGAAAAAATTATTATTTGTATTAAAATAAAAACTTTTTTCATTTAAATACTTGTCTAATATGGTGCGCAAACTCTCGGATCAGTTCCAATGGACTAACACTTAATGTGTGATCTATTAGTTGGAACACTTGTGCCAAAGCACCCGATTCTGACCCGAAGTCTAAATTGTTTGCAATAAATAAACATAAATTCGATAAATAAAGTTCTGATGAGTTTTTAGTCGGTTTTTGTATTAGATTTTTGATTAATTCAATGTTTTCTTCTATTAATAGCTCTGGTATTCGGTTCTCTTCGACCACTACTGACAGGCATTGCGCTATAGTTTAGAAATTATTTATTTATTTTGAATTTATTCTTCACTCAAATAATTACAAACCGGAAGCGATCGACACTTCAATATTGGCCTCAAATGCTTTCAAACCATTAATTAGTATTTGAGTTAAGTTTGAATTATTAAATATATTCAACGCTTTACTCGACGTTCCGCTAAAATATTTATTTTAAAAATAAGTTATTATTTAAAATAAAATTCAATAAAAACTCAATTGTTTTCAAAAAAAAAATACCACAAATTAGTCAAAAGACGACACGAATTGACATAAAACTGAAAAATTAATTCCGATTTCGGTTTCAAACACCAATCGAAATCCGGACCGAAATAGCGGTTAAATAAAGCGATTAATGGCGTCAAGAGGTCTGCGCCGACCATCAGATCACACAATCGGTCCGATATTGAACTCAAATAACTAAAAACGATAAAAAATAATCAATTAATTGAATAAAACAAAACACTATTCGAGTAATACCACAACGAATCGATGGCTGCGTTTCGGCAGTTCTCGACTCTTTCGACACAAATTGGACTCAAAGTACGGATCAATTTAACCAAATCCTGATCCGAGTATTGGTCAAAGTCGACCATTGAGTTCGCAATCATATCTGCGGCCAAATGCCTGTCCGACGGCTTACCACTCGTCAGTTTCGCCTGTATTTCGGGCAACAGTTGGTCGCCGACGGCCGACCCAACCATATCTGTGAGCATACAGTCGGCGCTCGAACTCACGATTGGCGACGACTTGTGCCGAAGTGATGACAATTTGCTTTTTCGCTTTGATTTTCCCATTTTATTAATCTTTTGTTTAATTTTAATTAAATAAATTTAGAAAATATTTGAATTGAATTAAATGTTTGTGTTTTTCGTCACATGTTTTCACTCTATGTATGAAAAGAGTGCAAAACGATTCATCACTTTTTCATTGCTTTTGGTTTTTTGTAAACTGTTTGCGACATCTATTGACCAAATTTGTTATCTTTTAAATATGTTTTTTATTTACAGAATATTCTGTTTATATTTTTTAATATTCTTGGTTTTAAATATATAATTTAAAATTTAATACTATTTATATTATTTGTAAGCATAAGCATATATTAATTTATACTTTTTAATTATTAATTCTTTAATAATTGTTTAAGTTTTGTATATTTTATTTTTTATTATTTATAATAAATATTTCAAATAATTAAACAAGATATTTCTAATTTTACTTAATTAATTTTATTTTAACAAATTTATCTAAAAAACTAGCATGGCAATAAAATTTTTAGTATATTTATTTAATATTAATAAAAAAGCATTATATAAGTTTGTCTATTTTTAGCAATTTTTTATGTTTATATTTGTTTAATGCAAAGTAATTGTTAAAAAAATTTAATATTTTCTAAACGTGTCAAGATAGATTTTATTTTAACTAAAAATATATTATATATTTTTAATGTACTGTAAAAATTTATATTGACAATTTAAAAAATTCAGTTTATATAGCTAATTCATTTTGGTTAGCAAAATTTATAAACAATAATTTTTCCATGGCTAAAAATAAATATTCAATTTAACAAAAATATTGGACTCTATTATAGCAGCATAGGTAAATTGTGAAAGGAAATATTTTTTCTTAATGCTTCAACTCGTCCGAGTCGCACAATTTGCGTAGGCGTTACTCATCTAATCGGAAACTGTTCGAGAGTTCGAATCCGCCTGAGGCAAAATAAAAATTATTAGTTTTTCTTGTTCAAACAAATAAAAAATTTAATTGATTATAAGACAACAATGAACTTTACTTTTTGCTTTAAAACTGTATGTGACAAGTTTTACGTGGTTTAAATAATAATCTTTACAATAGATTTATTGCAAAAATAGATAGAAATTCCATTGTTTTTTTAATTATATAAATTAAATTTAATTTAATACAAATTATAAATTGTGCAAAATTAATTTTTTAATTATGAAAATATCATATCAAGAAATAAAATATAAATATTAAAATTGTTAGGAAATTTGATATTAAGAACGTGTCTAAAAACGACTAAAAAGTATTGTGATACACAAAATTATTTAAAAGCAAAATAACTTTTATTTAATGTTAAAAGATAAAATTAATGCAACAAGCAAGTATTTTACGAATTAGTAATATTTCTTATTAACTAGGGATTGAAAAGGTACTCTGATCCAGGGGGAGGGGGTATCAGGGGAGGGATTTTTCTAATAACGCAAAAATATTGTCAGAAACATTTTGAGTGCAACTTTTAAACTAACTTTTTAGTTGCAAGTTCAAAACACTATTAAAGTATTATGGTTACTCTTGGCTTTAATTAACAATAAAATAGTAAACAAATTATTTTGAGTGTACAGCAGAGATTAAAAGGGCGGGGGGTCAGCCAAAATACCCCTCTTTTTAAAAATTTGGTTTTATCTTCTTCTCTAGCATTTGGTGAGAGAAAAAGTACCCCCCCCCTCCCCTCGACTTTTTGCCTGCTGCCCTCGGTGGACAGCAATTTTTTAGGTTTTTTGACCAAAATTAGAAAATGTTTCCTAAATTAATACTAAATCCGGTATAAATTCAGTTAAATTGGGAAAAATTCCAATATTAATATATGGATTTTTGAGCGTTTTTTGAAAAATCCCTCCCCAGATCCCCCTTGAATCGGCCGACCTTCTCAATCTCTAATGTACAACATGAGTTAAACGAATGAACTTTTAAGAACTTACTTTATATACAGGTATCAGACATATTTTTGCCAAATGAGTACGATTCAATTATTTAAAACCCAAAAATTAAAAAGCAAATTACTGTTCATTAGTAATGTATTGAATAAAAAACTCGCGAGTCTTGAGTTGGATGTTTCAGCTCTACAGTATATTGGAGGTAAGAGTGGACTCTTATTGCCAATAACTGGGAATTAAAAATGTAGCTATAGTTTATATTATATAATTAAAACACAATAATTTAAAATATGTTTTAAATAATTTTTTCATAGTAAATCAAAAATATTTTTCAGAAATAAAATCTATTGTAAACTTTATATTGCATTCACTGTATTGATTAAGAGACGGAACACTTAATCACTTATAAATTATTTCTAATTGATTGCATTTTTTGTTGTTGAAACCAATGATATTATTTTTAGAAACGCATGACATATGAGAGTATTTTAATCAGTATATGCTTTTAATGACAACTAATAAATCATTCTGGACATATTTGTTTAACCAAAATATTTTTTTTAATAAAATATTTTTTTTTAAATACTGTCCAGATGTTAGACGTAAATCTAACATGATTAAAAAGTGTTTAAAAATTTTAAAGGTTAAAAATACACAAAATTTTAGATTTAATGCAAAAATAAAATTTAAACTCAAAAAATTTAATTTTAAATAATTATTAAAATTAGTATTTAAATTGCAGTAAATAGTAACATGCTTAGATTATACTTTGTTTGCGTAATAAAGTGTATTCAAACGCAATTTGGATTAAATTCAAATCTATATTTCAGTATTACAAAAATTTGTGGTTTTATCCTTAATTTGAGTTCAATCCGATTAATATATTGAACGCAATTTAAGATTAAATATTGAATATATATTTGCAAACGTTTTTAGTTATTAAGGCTTAAAGAATGTAATGTTAATCATTTAAAAGTTAATCAATTTATTTTTAAATATACAAGTAGTCTCGAGGAAGCATGACAGCTTCATGTAAGTTAAAAATAAAATTTTAAATTAATTTTATTAGATTAACTTATACGCTGCTTATGCTCTACAAATTAATCTATATAAATTAAATTATTAAAATAAAAATTAAATTACATATATTAAATACACATCTAGTACAAGTTAAAAGTAACTAGCAACTAGCAAATAACACAATTGTATTTAATTTTATATGTTTGTTAGATGTTTTTAGGTGTTAATGTAATTAATGTTTCCAAAGTGTCAGTTAATTAATGATTTAAGAACACCTTAGATAAAAACTTAAATTTGCTTTAAGTATATAATTTATTTAATATACGAGCAAGTTTATTTAAATTTATCTACATTGTGTTATTTTCTAATGGCTTGTTACTTTTGACTTGTACTAAATGTATAATTAACAGTATTTGTGAGATAATTTTTATTTTAATAATTTAATATATATAAATTAATTTGTAGAGCATAAGCAACTTACAAATTATTTTAATATAATTAAAGTAATTTTTGCTTTTAACTTACATAAAATTGTCATGCTTCCTTTAATACTCGATTTACAAATATACTCATGTTTCTTTGAAGAATAAGTTTAAATTAATATATTAATTAACGTGTTTTCAGATTAATATAAATTAATTATTAGTTTGAAAATACCCTAGATAAAAACTTAAAGTTGTAATAAAATTATGTACTGACTAGTTTATTTGTATTGTAAAATTTTTAAATAATTAAAAAAAATTGTGCAAACTTAATTGTTATTTTCTTAATAACTAAATACAAGTTTAATAAAGTTGAATACAAATAAACTATTGTATTTTATTGTGTTTAGTTTATTATTACTTGCATTGTTATAAAACATAAATAATAGAAACTTATTTTAAAATACAAAATTGATTTTGCATTATATTTTTTACTATGTAGGAATATTAATCCAAAACGTTATATATATATATATATATATGTAATATATTTTTTCATCAATCAAATATTTACAAATTGCGAGTTTATTGAATACAAAAAAAATAATATATTTTACACAACATTTGTTTAAAAAAATAGTTTTAAGTGAAAAATAAGTTTCTTCAAAAATAATATACAAATATTTTGTAAATAATAAATTATTTCACTTTTATTTATGTTATTTTGTGTTTTATCACAAAATCTCAAAAACAATGTTATGCTAACACACATTGAAATTGTTTTCAAATTTTGACAAATGCTTGAAAATTCTATTAAAGAATAATAAATAATATTTATATTATTATAAAAGTATTTCATTAGTTTTAAGATTTGATTTTTTCAGACATGACAACTATGACTAATAGTTTAAGTGTAAAGATTATGCATAAGACTATAACTTATAAAACTATATTTGATTATTTAGATTAATTCTATCCACAAATCCAACTAATATGCATAAAATGTGCATGCTTGTATTGTAACAATTTATAATTTTTAAACAAATGATGTTGCTTTGAAACATTTAACCTTTATTGCTTACATTTATTTCAATTTATTTTTTTAAATAATCCACTTAAATTGTTATAGCTTATTCATCTTGGTTGATATGATTTAAAAGTCATAAAAACTATCATTAGTGACAACCATTAAAATGACTTAAACTAAGAAATATAGAAAATGTTATTTTCTTTAAATATTAGGAAACGTAAAATCACTTTAAGTTAATTTGCATTTTGAAAACACAAATCTTTTAAATATTTAGAGAGTTTAAGCCATGTTTTTAAAATAAAATTTAAAAATATATAACTAAAAGTAATAAATTATTTTAATGAAATTATAGTATATTTAAATTTTATACTTGTACGTTATAAATAATCTTTATTGTAATTGCTGTATTTTTACGGTATAATTAGATAAAAATAATAATAATAATTACTAAATAAAAATATAGTTATTAACACTTAATAATAATATTGATATAATGATAACATTTGTATCAACTTACAGTTATAAATGTGTATAACAGTTACAATTGTAATAAAACCAATATATAAAAATATTATCCTGTGCAATTGTGTGCGTAAGCGTATTGTATAGTTTGTTACAAAAACAAAATTAATTATAAACATTAATAACAATCTGCTCAAATGATCGATTTTTGTCATGTACAAAAAACCAAAATAGAATTTTAGTTTATTATGAAAGCATTTATTTTAATGTCATGCTAATTTTATAAATGCATATTACAGTACATATAAGTAAAGCTGTAAAGTTTGGATTAAAATTTGAATTATTTATAGCTTTAGAAACACAAAAAAAATAAAAAAATTTAAAAGTCAAAAGTAATAATTTTAAGAAGCGTATTATTAAAAAATTGTAATTTCGGAAACTGTAATATCGAAAATTGTAATGTCAAAAATCATATCGAAATTTCAATTTTAACATGATTTTCGATATTACTAATTTTGATATTACGGTTCACAACATTACTATTTTTACTTTTTTAAAATTTTATGTTTTCTTGTGTTTCTAAAACATTAAATGATTAAAATTTTGATTTAAATTTACAGCTTTAATCATAAGTAAAACTAACATGATTAAATGCAAACTATTTAATTTACTAAAAATTTTTATAACTTTTTTTTTAATAAATATAAATTAAATGTTAACATAATAAATGATTAACTTTTGTCAAATAAATGTCATTATATTAGATATAATCAAATCTATATTCTATAGCAAAAAGTAAAATTTTTATTCTAGTTTAATTAATTGTTATTCCAATTACTATATTTAAATTAAGTTGTCTTAGTTATGGTATGTTATTATTAATGTTATTTTTTCAAAGTTGTCATTGTTCTATTGTTCTAATTAAGTTTTGATAAAAAACAGAAATCTAAGTTTGAATAATAAAATTGTGCTGTTTAACTATTATTAATTAATATAAGCAAATAAAGCATAAATTAGAATTATAAGAGAACTATGTGGTTTGTAATAATTAATTACAAAACATTGAATTAATTTATAGATTATAAATATATTTTAAAATATTTTTAAAACATGCAAAAATTACTTTTTCAATTAAAATAATTTTAAATAAAATAAAATAAGTATTCATATAAAAAACTTATTTAAAATTAACAAGCAAAACTAAAAATAAAAAATATTTTTTAATACAAAGAATTATATATTAAGTTAAATTAATCTATATTATATTGTAAGTACAAAATTACATAAATTTAGCAAACAAACCTTAATGCTTAAAATAGACCATGTTAGATTTTGACAAAAGACAATTTTAATAATTGCTTGTAATTAGAGTTGGTTTAAATTTAACACTTGCTTTATAATTTTCTATTTTAATTAAAATTTTTCAACAATTTAGATTTATTTTTACAAATTAATTTTAACAAAAACAAAATTATTAACTAATTAAATTCTAAATATAGAATTTATTCAAGCTAAACACATATATAACTTTTATAAAGCAAAAATGCAGTTTGCTTATTATACAGTTTGTAATTAAATACTTTTTTAATATACAGTTAATAATTCTTGTAAAATGAAATCTTTTGAGTTTTAAGACATTTAAGTTTTGCAATTTGATGATATTAGTAGATTTTATTTATAATAATCTTAAAAGTTAGGCTTAGCTTAGCTTGATTAATTGTGACAACTATTTACGAATCCATTTTTATTAGCGATAACTCAATATGGACTCATTCTCGTTAGTATTTATGGAAATATTTAATTGTTGAAAAGCAATAGTTAATCCTAATTGATGAGATGTGGCACACAATGTTTCTTTTATATATTATTTTAATTATACACTTATGGTTCTATAATAATATGTAATTTAAAATATATATTAAATAAACAAGTGTCGCTAATAAATGTTGACTTTTAAATAGCAACCAAAACGTATATACATTACTGCAACGATTGTCACGAATGATCAAGCTAAGTTAAAAATAAAATATTTGAATAAATATGCCTAAAATGCAAATATTAATATAATTTAGATCACAAACTCATTTTTAACAATAATTCACAACAAAATAAATCCAAAGCTTTTTTGCATTAAAACTATACTCAGTTTTACTCATATTAACTTTAATTTAGTGTTATATTAAATTAACCAGGCTTTAATAGTTTATAAATAATTAAATATAAATGTCAAGATATTATGTTTTAATTTTTATTTAAATTAAAATGTAAATTATTTAAAATAGTTTTTATATTTATACTTGTTTAAATAACTTATACAATGTTAATTATTATTTATAACAGTACAACAAGTACTAACCTAATTAAATTTACGAAATTAATTTTAAAATTATAAGCATGATACACTTTTATATAATTATAGTATGTAAGAAATTTAGGTAATAAATAATAGAAGTAATAATTATATTAATCATAAAATCAATGAAAACATTTAAATTTCTCTAATAGAATACTAACTTATATTCATTTCATACGATTCTTTGCACAAAAATATTGTATTAGTTTTGGAATAATATTTCCTTATATTACAGCTATTATTCATTTGCTAACAAATACTATAAATATTTAAGACTTGAGAAATCTATTTTAATGTAGTTGGCCAATACATTATTGCATTCTTGCATGATAAAAATAATATTGCAAGGAACATTAAGTAAATGTTTTATTTTGACTAAAATTATAGTAATTATTTAAAATATTAATTTTTTTTTGTATTTGAAATATAGGTTTAAATAAATACTATTATTTAAAAATGTTTGTAAATGTTTGCATTAAATAATTAAAATACATTTTTATTAATAATAATTATAAATTTTAACTTTTTATTATTTATTATTTATTTTTTAATTATTTAAATATTGATTGACAAGTTAACTTATTAAAATTATATTTAATAATATACAGTCTTTAATACTAAATATGTTAAAAATTAATTTAAAAAGTCAAATTTTGTATAATGCTAAAAATAAATTAAAAAAGCTTAAATGTTGTATTATTAACATTTGTCAAAGAATCAAGGAGACTTTATAAAAAGAAGAATAACTCAAAAACTGTTAAATAAATTTTGTTAAAATTTTAATATAAGAATTTTGACTATATTTGATATAAAAATTATTGCTTAATTGGTTAGTAAACTCTTTTATTGTAATCAGTTTAAGACTTTTTAAGGTAGTATTTATTAACTCTTTTGCATTTCTATTTGCAATATTTTTTTTATATTTTTGTCCACATATTTTGGATTTTGTTTTTATTTTTTAAAACTCTTGTTCTCAAAGATTATTTTTTTTACAAAACTTTCAAAAATTTACAAAACATTTTGATAGATCTGGATTGAAGTACGCTTGGAACGTTGTTTTTATATAACACATAAGACATTTCATTGTCATTTAAAGTTTTAATTACATTTTTTTGATAATGAATTGATGCCATGTCGGGCTAAAATAGTACATTAGTTATAAAATTATGTATTCTGATTTAAAAAATCATTTTTTTTAAAATAATTTTTTCTTTATATTTTGTGGCTTTCATAAATTAGATTGTTATGCATGGGTCAGACATAACATTATTTACTATTTACTAATTATTTATTTATGTGAATATATAAAATTGCATAACGTTTTTGGAAAGCAACTCACTTTCAATTGGTCTCTTTGTCTGAAGATTTAATTATTTTTTATTTTTAGACTTAAATATTAATTGTCATGTCTTGAGCTCTAAATCGAACATTTGTTCAAAAATTAAAATCAATTTTTTTCGCGCGCGCGAGATATTTAAACATTTTCTACATAAATATGGGACAACTTTTATTTATTATTTGAAATTTTCTAGCACTAAAACTTGCTTAAATTAGTAAAAACGTTAAATTCAAGATAAATAATTGTAACAAATAATGGAAAAGTTGTTATTAGAACTAAAACACATTTTTATAAGTTATGTCAAAACCATTATTAAGAAACAATGCGCGGAAACACTATTAAGTATTGACTACATTACAAATGCCTGTAACTTCTTTGCAGAAATAAATCAATTTATGATATATTTATATAATATAACAAATTTATTAAATAATTTTCGAGACATGACTTAAAACAAGCGTGATAATTGTTTGAAAATAGATACTATTATGCTATATTATAAAAGTACAATTACAATTTTTTAAATACTTTAAATTAGAAAATATTTTCTAACATCACTTAAATTAATATTAAACTGAAATTATACTTTAACTGAAAGTAAAATTGAATTTTAACATGGAATTATCCATATTGAAGCATATATATTACTTATTTTAATTAATTAAAAATATTATTAAATATGCCAAAAAATATACGATAATTTAGATTACTTGTTTGCCGCTTATAAATTTTTTAAATTTAAATGCAAATTTAAAGCTGGTATTATTTTTCTTAAAATATAAGAGTAATATCAAGCAAATATTTAATTTACACTTGTTATCTTTTAGTTAATATGTAAACTTTAATCTATTAATGGTTTAGATGTTAATGTTGATTATATATTTTGCTTTTGTAAATCTATTAAATGCTTAAAACTTAATCAAAACACAATTAGTTTAATAGCATTAACATGTTAGCTAAAACAAGTTAAAAGTTATAACTCTTTAAACGGTTTATATCGAATTGAGCGAAATGCATTTTGCGCGAATCCTTTATAATCGGATTAAAAAGTGCTGATAAAAGATAT